>JAXCGZ010006990.1:0-19738 GCA_037179515.1 Halocaridina rubra | reverse complement strand
ACGCACGTATATATATATATATATATATATATATATATATATATATATATATATATATATATATATATATATATATATATATATATATATATATATATATATATATATATATTATCTTCTTATGAGTGTGACTACAGGACAGGCAAAAAAAAAAAAAAAAAAAAAAAAAAAAACCTCCCCCATCAATAAAGGCCTGAGCAAGAAGAAAGCATTAAGACGAAGGGAAAAAGAAGGTTATGGACAAGGCAGAGTAGAGGTAATGATACACAAAGGAAAAGGACAGTCTGAAGGAACAAATAAAGTTCTGAGGACCTGGAAAGATGGCAGGAATAGGCCCTGAGATGGCGATAGATCCGCTTTTGGAAGGAAGATAGATTATAAGAATTAGGAAAGACAAAAGGGGGAAGAGTGTTCCAGAGTCTGGAGGTAGATGGTAAGAAGCAGTTGCTGCACCGACCAATCCGCGAGTTACAAATCTCCTCACTGCACCTGTGAGATGAGGCCTCTTGGCCTGTGTTACGTGGCCTCTGCAGTGAGGGAGGGATGTAGCTTGCCATCTCGGCAGAACAGCGATAGAAGTATTAGCGATAGAAAAGAGAAAGGAAGATAGCTCACGGCGGAGAGAAAGTGAATCCAGACTAGCAGTAAGAGAAGGGTCATTAATGAATCTGACTGCCTTAGATTCAACCCTATCAGGGATATAAGTATAAGAAGAAGCACCCCAGATGTGTGAGCAGTATTCTATGCATGGACGGATTATACCTATATATATATATATATATATATATATATATATATATATATATATATATATATATATATATATATATATATATATATATATATATATATATATATATATATATATATATATATATATATATATATATATATATATATATATATATATATATATATAGTATATATATATATATATATATATATATATATATATATATATATATATATATATATATATATATATATATATATATATATATATATATATATATATATATATATATATAGATAGATAGATAGATATATAGATAGATAGATAGATAGATAGATAGATAGATAGATAGATAGATAGATAGAGAGAGAGAGAGAGAGAGAGAGAGAGAGAGAGAGAGAGAGAGAGAGAGAGAGAGAGAGAGACTTACCTGGGAAACGGAACCTATGGCCGGAACAGGCCAGGAAGAGCTTTTGTAACGTGACACCTTAAGGATGACATCGCCTCCTCCTCCTCCTCCTCCTCCTCCTCCTCCTCCTCCTCTTGCCTCTTCCTACACGTCGCTTGCAACCTGGCGGCGTTTGACCACGTCCTACCTCTCTGCTTCTCTCTTCCTTTTATCCCTCTCTTATCACAATTTCTAGTTTTCATATTCTCATTCCATTCATATTCTGAATTATGGTGTTCTTGCACGAAAAAAAAAGAAAAGAAAAAGAGAGATACCAAAGTACACCTGGGCAACAGACTAGAGATAAATACACATATATACACAAGCAAAGAAGTGCGCACTCACACAAACACACACATATAGAGAAGATATGATAGGCACACTCACACAAATGCATACTAGATATGAGAATGAAAAACCCTTGAGACGGTGTGCTACGAACATAAACCTCTCTCCCATTAGTCTAATTGCACACATACACGCGCAAACACACACATATGTATATATATATATATATATATATATATATATATATATATATATATATATATATATATATATATATGAATCATTTTTTTTACCCCGACCGGGACTCGAACCTAGGACTTTTGATTACTAAGTCCTAGGTTCGAGTCCCGGTCGGGTTAAAAAAATGATTCATGTTTTCACATATGTAATGTGCTTATTTGATAATATTATATATATATATATATATATATATATATATATATATATATATATATATATATATATATATATATATATATATATATATATATATATATATATATATATATATATACCAAAACTCGCGCCTACAACACACTGACAACCCATCAGAGTGCACAAAGCACAACCAATAGTCACAGAAGGTCTAAAAGTTGTATGAAACTTCTCACTGAACTGCTGGAGCTAGGGAATGAACTCACTTTACTGAATATCTCATTTCATTTCACTTCAGCTCCCCAACCTTTGCTTGCCTATCCTTGTACTGAGTTTTTGGAATGCAGTTTTTCCTATAAATGGAGTGCCATATCAACTTGTTTACTCTAAATGTCTGCTGAGTTCACAGGAGCTAGGGAACTAGAATTGCTTCCATTCTTCCTCTCAAGTCCTCTACACGACTAATCGAAGCATTAGCTTTTTACGACACGGAAGGGAACAGTTTCGAAGGTCGGTCCCTTTGTGAATCTTAGCATTGTTTCACCCAAGAAGCTACAAAACTTTCCTAATAGGATACTTTGTTGAGAAAGTAAAATATATTATTCGAAAACTATTTTTCAGTCCAAGACTATTTTGCTTACCATCCTACCCACCTTACTTTTTCATAATTTTCCTTGCACCTCTAGTTTTTCTTATTCCTCCTCCTTTCCCTCCTCCTCCACCACCAGATTTTCTTCCATGGTTTGGAATTTGATCTTAGATTTTCCATTGGTTGTAACGTTCTAACCTAAACCTCTTCCTCAAACTCATCCTCCTCCTCCCTGGAGCAGGGAAGAGAGAGTGTAAGAGATGGTAATGAGTGGAGAAAGCCTGTGCATAGGTGACACGGGCCAAAGGATTTTCTCGCTTTTGCTAGCGCAGTAAACTTTGGATGGGTGGGTGTGGGGATTGTCATGAAATGAAACAGTGAGGAAAACCCAGCTTCTTCTGGCAGGTCTCATGACAGAAGATCCTTGCCCACTTACTCTGTGAGTGAACCAAGCAGGGTGGTGAGTGAAAATTGTAATGATCCTTTTTCCCAAAGGACCTAAGAGGAGTTATTAAGGTATATTAACATCTGGTGAATTTGTGCGCTTTGACTCGGCCGCCCCCTAATTAGGAGGACTGCGACCATTGCATATGTTCTATATGAAGTCATTATGGCGCTACATATTTTGTGTGTATATTTATGGTACCCAACTCTAGAATTCAATCAATAATTATTCAGACTGTATCTGCAACAACAGTTCATTGTTTGCACAGAAAAAAATAATACTTTTATTATGAAGAGGTAAAAGGTTTATCGCCGAAAGCTTAGCAAAGCAGAATTCCAACTCGATTTTATATCATCAGCCTCGTATCTCATCTTTTAATATTTCCAAGACCCAGACAGGGCTAAGTGATTACCTCTTATTCACCAACAGTACATGTCCCATTTATGTAGTTCACATGGGTCATCTTGTGTACGTACTTCAGTACAATCTTAAACCTTTTTTCTGATCCTTCTTATCTTTGCATCTATCTTTTACGTACAGTGTCTCACATTTATCATTTAATTGCACTGTCAGACCAGATAGTTACACCTTTATATTCAAATTTCAATCCATGCACCAAATAATCAATTAAATAACTTTCAGTATATAGAGCAGATAGCACTAGTTCATAATATCATATGCTGAGGATTTGTCTCAGACAAGGAAACATAGTGTTGGTGTCTCTAGCTTTGTGAAAGTACAGGTTTTTAATATATGGAAATAATTCATAAATTACTCTTCCATTGATTTGGGGCGCACCTGGCTACCTTTCAGGGCACACCAGTGCGCACGGGCACATTAGTGCACACGGGCATACCAGTGCGCCCGGGCACACCGTTTAAATAAATAAGTATCAAGATATCTACATGTATAGAATTTATTTGGCTCAAGTATGGAGGGCTTCGTACCCAGAGAATTATGAGTTTTGTATTATATTTGTTACTCACTCTGTATACAGTGGTGGCCTTGTCAAAGCGGTAATGTCTGCGACTTTGAGGCGCCAGGTCGAGGGTTGGCAGCACGCCACGGTCTAGGGTTAGAAAGGGCATTCACTCAGGGTAACGGTCACACTTGCCAAACCAAAATCTTTGGGAAGAAGGCACCATCCTAACATATACAAAAGCCACTATTCCCCTTATAAGGGGGTGGCTGAGTCAAAGTATATAACCTGACTTTTTGCGAGAGGAAAGTACAAAGAGAGGATATTGGGTCCCCTTGCTCCCCTCTATTTAGTAGACTTTTATGCCACGCAGGGGAGCCTCCTCATTTTAGCTCTAAACACTTTTATTAAACAAATTATTTAGCTACTTTCAAGATAGTAGTTTATATATATATATATATATATATATATATATATATATATATATATATATATATATATATATATATATATATATAATTACACTATCATCATCAATATCCAGCTCGAAGGGCCAAACATATGTATTAAGTTTGTTTGCCCCGGCCATGGACAAAATATATATAATCTTTTCACATATGTTAATGTGCTTATTCAATCATCATTGAAGCCTGCATAGCATGTGATTTGATTTAAATGCGAAAATGAAGCCACGAGTGAGGCTGGGAAGAATCAGTGAAATGAACAGAAAGCATTCAGAAGAAGACGTTTATTCCTTAGCTTAGCAGTTAGATGTAAACTTTGGTTCTTCTTTTAGGCCTTTGGTGGTGTAGTTGTTAGCAACATGGCACACTGATAGTGTCCTAGGTTCGACTCCTGGCAAGGGGCAAAATAAGTTTCATATTTAATATTTCTTATTAGAGCCTTTATTTGCCTAGACCCAGATTTCAGAAACATGTAAGGATAATGTTATTGTTTCTTGAGCAAATGAAAAAAACTAACAGTAATTATTACATATTATTTGTTTATATCTGCTTCTGTCTAAATCACGTGGAGTTTCTAATTGCATGGGGGAGCTAGTACTAAAGGCAATAATATACTGTAAAACCTCCCTACAGATATGTTGTTATCCGTGTTGCGTGCCACTAATTATCCCCTTATGGAAGTGAGCACAATCATGTTAGAGCTGGGGATTTATGGCTAGATGCCCAACCTTATGCCCCAACAGTGGGCTCGATCGCGGATGTCGCTTCCCGAGTCGAGTGCTCTAACCACTGAACTCCACATAGCTTCAGAATGTGATATTCTTGCGGATATAACTTAAGGCCTTTTGGACTTAAATAGGACTTTCCAGGACAGTTTGATGATAAGTCATCCTTCAATTAAGGTTCTTTGTCTGTGCCTACATCTACAGCGAATATTTTTGGATATTCGTTACAGATCTGTTATTATCACTACACATTTGACAAGTCACAACATTCTCCATCTCTCTTTCTGTTTGCTTTGTTTTCTTTGTGCCTAGGTTCGATAAAGGTAGTTTTATTTTTTTACCCGTCCTGGTGTCACACTCCTATAAAAAAAAAAATGGCATCTCCGTATCTGCTATAGCTTGCTCTCTGAGTCCCATGGGTTTTAGATATATTGCTATTCATATTTACATATTTTTTCTTGACATAACTCTATGGCAAGATTATATTGGAATATTAAATTGATAATATGATAAAAATATATTGAATTAATCATGAAAAAATAATCGTACATATAGAAATAAGATATAAAAAGACATAATTTGTACAGATGTCATTTACACACGCTATAGCGCTTAAATTTTTATCCCTTGAATACTTGTATTTTTTTTTTATGAGTATGACACTGGGACAGGCAGATACTGCCCTCATCAACAAAAGCCCGGGCACGAGAAAACACCAACACAAAGGAAAAGAAAAAAGTTAAGGACAAGGCAGAGATGAGGTAATGTCACACAAAGGAAACTGAGACAGAAAAAAACAGTCAAAATACAGAGGACCCAGAGATATGGAGGACTAGGCTATGAGATGACGATAGATCTGCTTTTTGAAGGATGAAAGGTCATAAGAATTAGGAAGGACAGAAGGAGGAAGAGAGTTCCAGAGTCTGAAGGTAGATGGGAAGAAGCAGTCGCTGCGCTGACCAATCAGCGAGCTACAAATCTCCACACATGACCTGTGAGATGAGGCCACTTGGCGAGTGTTACGCGGCCTCGGCAATGGGGGAGGGATGCAACTCGCCAACTCTTCAGAGCAGTGATGGAAGTAGTAGCGATAGAAAAGAGAAAGGGAAGAAACCTTACGGCGAAGAGAAAGAGAATCTAGATTAGAAGTAAGAGAAGGATCATTAATGAGTCTGACTGCCTTAGATTCAACCCTATCAAGGAGATAAGTATAAGAAGAAGCACCCCAGATGTGTGAGCAGTATTCTAAGCAGGGACGGATAAGACCTTTATAAATTTTAAGTATCTGTAAAGAGGAAAAGTAATGACGAAAACGAAACAATACAGCCAATCCTTTGGATGAAGATTTAGAAATTTGGATTATTTGATTCCTCCAAGACAAGTTGGAGGCTATATGGATTCCTAGTATGTTGATAGAATTAAGAGGGTAAATTTCATTAGTTTCGAAGTCAACAGGGTTATCAGAAGGAGAAGAAGATAAAGAGATAGCCAGAAATTGTCTTGGAGGCATTGAATTTAACTAAATTTTGAGTGCCCCACTCAAATACTCTCTGAAAATCGGAGTTAAAAGTAGAAGAAAGAGTGATACGAGACTGATTACGAGTAACAGATGAAGGTTGTGAAGAAAAGGCAGAGGAAAAGTGAAGGGTAGAATCATCAGCAAAGACATGAAGAAGAAAGGAAGATGGGGATTGTAGAAGATCATTGATGAAGAGAAGGAGGAGAGTAGGTGAAAGAACAGAGCCCTGTGGAACACCACTGGTAACAAAGAAAGGGCTAGATGTCACGCCATCAACAACTACAGTTATAAAACGGTCAGAAAGAAAACTTGAAATCAGAGAACAGAAAGAAGGGGTAAAGCCAAAGGCAGGGAGTTTGGCCAACAAAGCCTTGTGCCAGACTCTGTCAAAAGCCTTAGAGATATCAAGGGGACGACAAAGGATTCTCCATAGTTCCTCAGAGAAGATGAGCATACATGAGTAAGATAGGGCAGGAGATCACCAGTGGATCTTGCCTTGCGGAAGCCGTACTGGTTATCGGAGATAAGTGTCTTAAGGGCTAAGCAGACGATCAATATTACTGACAGTATTTCCCTGTACTGTCATTATTACTGTCGGTGTGTCCATCGTATGGACGTAGTAGTTCACACCAATAGAATAGTGTCAGTATTTTTACTGACAGTAATAATGATCATCTGTACCCCCCTTTAGATTCAAGGCGTTTCAAGAAGTGAGCACTGAGCAAAGTTTCGAAAACTGTAGCAATAGAGGAGGTCTGGGCAATATGTCGGTAGTTTGAAGGAATAGAGCGGCCACCCTTCTTAGGAACAGGTTGAACTACAGCATGCTTCCAAGATGAAGGATAGCAGATATTTATATTAGATTTTCTGTATTTTTATTATTATCGCAGGGTTAAGTAGTGGGAAATTTAAGTATTACTGAATATTATAGTAATCTTAAGTTATAATGATTATTATTTTATGTGTTTAATAAAAGTATTCTCAATTATACGATACGATAGGATAGGATAGGACAGGTGGGGGAAAAGTAGTGACGGCATCGAGTGAACTCTCTTAGCCCTATTAAGGGTGTCATCACTGGTGAGAGGGGGTAAAGGATGGGAAGGATTGGAGGGATAAGCACGAAATTTAAGGAAGTAAGAGATGAAAAGAGAGGGGCAAACCCTCGTGCTAAGATCTCAATTATATAATCCGTAAACACGAAATCAGGCCGCCATTGATGATAAGCAAAACGAAGAAACTCTTCAAAAATATTGATAAATTACGACCTCGTTTAATACTTATTTTTCTGATATAAATACAAGTATGTTTTAAGCAAATAGCGATACATATCACAGAATAAGCATATAAAATTCTTTGACCTTATTTATATTAAGAACAGAAATAAAGTATTACTTTTCATGAACATTTCAAAAATATGACCACCTTATAGCTACTTTTTTTTCAATAGAAATACTTATATCTATAAATATATAAGAAAAAATAGCATGCAAAATAATATATAAGTCTTTGACTATGTTAATATAAAGAATAAAAATGAATTAGTAGTTTTCTAAATCGTAAAAATGTCGTACCATAAGCAGTACGATGTCAACATGGTATTGTAAATAAGGTTCTTGGGAGAGGAATGACAGATCCTGAAAAGATGAATTCTTTTTGGCATTTTGTGTCGTTTTTATTCATCTTGAGTGTTTTTCCTCCTTCGCTATGCCTCTATGAAGACCAAATAGGGAAATTTGACTGGTGAGAGATTACATTTTGATTTTATTTTATTTATTTTTAGATATGGTGGTTCGTTACCATGCCTCACACCCATCACCCTACCCGGCAGTCTGCGTAAAATATTATTTTAGCTTAGCCCCCTAAGGGAGGGGGGCTATAATACTTCCTCCGTGTTTCCATGCGTGTCGTAAGAGTCAACTAAATGGGGGCGGAACGAGGGGACCAGGAATCCCCTTCTCTGTACTTTCCCTTCCCCCAAGAGTTCGTATTTTGCCTTGACTCAGCCACTCCCCACATAAGGGGAATAAGGGCTTATGTATATAGATAGATAGATAGCTTTTTGGATCTTCTTTATGTCTGTTAATCATGAGGGTCTATATGAGGTTTAGAAAATAGAATCCGATTTACTGGCAGGGCACTAAGCCACTCTATATAAGTTTTCAGAAACTAAACCAAAGTTTGCCATATACGAAATAATTTTTGATTCATAGAGAAAAGAAATTATTTGATATATTTTTTTTTTTTTTACTATCACACCCGCCCCATCCCCAAGTAATTTAGGCCTTTTAAGTAGGTCTCGATATTTTTTTTATTTTTTTTTTTCTTACTAACTTTTATAATGTGGTAAGTTGCTCGTTTTTAGATCGGGTTTGGTCAGGTAAGGTTAAGTAAGATTCAGTTGAGTAATTAACAATTTTCGACGGTTTTAATGGTGAAATTCATTCAAATATTATCAGAGATCAAAGGAATAATACTAATTTCGCTTCCAAAGGGAGGCGGGTGAGACTGTAAAAATTAACCTAGAAAAACCCTAAGAATTCCAATATGTAGTAAATCCCCATTGTAAGCACACCGTTAATTCCCCTTGCTATAAGGATTAAGAGTCTATTTAGTTGATCAGAGGTGTTTAGTGGCAACACTCTGATGGGGTTCAGGGACAGGGGAAAGTATTTCATACATGTATAAGGCTGTTGCCCTTCCTAATGCCCCTGTTTTGCCATGTTGAGTGCGAACACTTGAGGAATATATTAGTAATTTTTTAAGATATTTGTTAAATATATCACTTCTCTTTGCATATAAATCTATCGCCATTGGGAACCAGTTAACCCTTAGTGCAATAATGCCAAGAAAAAGAAAAAAATGGGATAGTGTTTGCCATCTTTTATCCTTTCATTGTAATGACTATGTCCATTGGAAACTCTTTTATTCTCTATGGTCATATAGTTTAGAAACTCTAGCAAGTCAGGCATCCAGACACACATTCTCTTGCAAAGTTACCTCTTAAAAAATATTTTCCACTCCCAATGGGATCAATCCGAGAATTGTACCTTGAGAAAGTGTGGCTGGGGAATTAAGACTGGATGCCAAATTCTCGTCTCGATTGTGGGCCTCCCAACTCCGTGGTCAAGCGGGCTGACCACTGCATGATTTGATTTTAATTCTACTGGCAAGAAAGTAATTTTAGCTGCTTTCACTTCATTGACTTTTTACATTACATTGATAAATATTGTTCATTTTATTAATTTTATCAACATTTTGATGTACAGACGCTCCCAACTTACGAACATCCAGAGATACGAAAATGTGAAATTTGCAGTGTCTTTGCAGCCTACTATTATTATGCAGCACTTTATGGATGCTTCTAGCATTTCAAGAAACATACTAACTAGCATCTTGTTCTTTAGGATAAGAAAACTAGTGTATTATGTTCTAACACAACTTTTATTATGTTACGTACATGATGTAGCTATATTCGGTAGACATATAGTGTACACCCAATACAGTAATGTACTACAAAATATCAACTTATGAGCAATTCAGGATATAAACGGCCATTGGGAAACGTAACTCATTTGTAAGTAGGGGGCGTCTGTATGTCATTGAATAAGATAATGTATCTTTTTAGGGTACAACAGTATGTTGGTGTGGTTGAACATGCCGTGTTCGATGAATCCAGCGTCCGGTCTCGAAAGATCATCGTGGCCACGTCCCACAATGTATTAGCTGCGCTCTCCACTAATACTGGTAAGCTATACCACATTCTATATTCTCACTCGTGTATGTTGTGTAAAGCACTAGCTCTCCTCACTTTGACCTGTTTTGCACCCCAAAAGTTAGCTGTCTCTTTCAGATAAGAGGGTGAAAATCATCCTCATAATTATTCTGTACTAGTATTTTCTCACCAAGCTGTCATTTGTTAGTAATCAGTTAACACTTGAAATGTATTAGAAGACTTGTCTGTGAAAGTATATTAAAGTATGAGAAAAGTAATGTTCCTTTTTATTGTTATATAAGATATGGGCTGGTTATTTGCAGTTTTACACAGGCTGTGCTAAAAGAAAAGGTTCTTTGAAGAATGTAGAATGTACACAATTCTTCTCTTTCATATTTGTGAGTCATTTTAAGACCATTGTGGTGTGGTGCATTTATATATATATATACAGGAAACTATTCCTAGTGGGAATAGGAAGTTAATGTTTATTTTTATAATTTTGTGTATGGAGGCGATTTGATGGTGAAATATATGGTTATCTATGGAAGCTAGAGATATATCTGTTGCTGTGGATTTGAATGTTTTCATAACACTGAGCTGTAGGGCTAATGATTTATATCAAGTTTAAGAGGCACCTCTGTAAACTGATATATGTGTATTGAGTATTTATGAGGCTCAATATCCAAGAAAATATTAACACCTTTGATAGTATGGTATAGATTCAGTGAAATCATTTAGAAAGAAGCAAGCTGTATTGAGCAGTAGCAAGACTTTTCTTGCTAAGTTTGTTATTCTTTTTGTTATTTTGTTTATTCCCCCTGAGGGAGGGGGCTAGAATACTTCCTATGTGTTCCCCTGTGTGCCATAAGAGTCTACTAAATGGGGCAGAGCAAGGGGACTGGGAATCTTCTCCTCTGTATTTTCTCTTCCCAAAGAGTCATAGTAATTTGCCTTAACTCAACCTCCCCTTATAAGGGGAAAAATGGCTCATGTATATAGATAGATATTTGTTATATATGTGCAGGTAAGATAGTGTGGAGACATGTGATGGAGAGACCAGAGGATGGCAGCAGTGCCATAGATTATCTAGAGAGTCATGAATCCCAAGTAAATATTGTTTCCGGCAGTCTTCTGCGTAGCTGGGACTCCATCTCCTCGGCGCTTATAGAAGAAATTCCTCTAGATCACGTTTCGCCTCCCGGGTAAGTGTGTGCCATTTTAGGTCACAGTAGTTGATATTTTACAAGTGGTTGCCAAGGCAAAGTGCTCACACCTTTGATTTATGAGGTTTGAAAGTGCATTCTCTTGGTTAATGATCACCCCTGCCAATACCAAAGTCCTTTGCAAGAAGGCTTTGCCCTAGCCCTTAGTAGAAAAGGGACTCTGTGACATAAAATGAATTACTTTGAGACTTTCAGTGGGTGACTTAAATGATTTACTTATTACTTAAAATGTATAAGTTAGTGTTATGAAAGTATTATCACAAATGTGCAAGTGCTTAACTATACATCGTGCCTTATAGTGCGTAGGATCAGGTAAAGATTAGCGAGCACTAGAACATTAAATAACTCCGTAAGTTTTTATTTAATGTCTGGTAAGGTTAGGTTAATGCCTAACTTAACAACTTATGGGTTTATTTAATGCTCCGGGAATGGCTAATCTATACCTAATCTCAGTGTATGCTTCAAATAAAACAAAAGAGACTAAATAATTTAAAATGTTATTAGTTTTTATCCTATCTATATTCCTGTTCTCTGAGAATTATAATGAACTTCTTTTTTTTTTGGTTAACTTCCATTCTCAAGCGTATTAAAGAATCTCATGTAGACGAATAATTACAGGGCGTTGATGCGAGCCGTTAGCTTGACTGACAACGAGGTGGTCATAGCAGAGTTAGTCCCGGGTTCGGTCATTGTGACGTCCCTTGACAGGTCGTCTGGAGCATCTCTAGATCACGCTACTGTTGCAGCGCCCTGGCTACACGATAAAACAAAGTAAGAAAGTTGTTAAAATTTGGTATTTTTTGTCTCTGATGGTGTAGAGGGAGAAGGTATGCCTCTCTCTTGTTTTCTGTGTTAAGTTCTCGCTCCCTGAAGAATTTTCCTGCCATATGAATTCTACATGGGGAGGGTGTACATCTGGGACCTATTGGCTGGTTTCAGCATGACAGACTCTATTTTTTTTTTTCTTATGAGTGTGACAATGGGACAAGCAAAAAAGCTGCCCTCATCAGACCAGGGCACCAAGAAAACTCCCCTCATCAGGACCGGGTGCCAAGAAAACATTAAGACAAAGAAAAAGTAGAAATTTAAGGACAAGACAGAAATAAGAGAAGAATGCACAATAAGAAAAGGACTGGCTGAAAATATAGTAGAGGTAATGAAAGCTTGTATTTAGACAAAAAAATTTACAGTCATGGTAGACGAGAAAAACTACATCATATGCCCTGTCTTGGAAGAGCTGTGTAAATGGTACATAGCCACTCTCTTAACTTCCTTGAAATTAGGTATCCTGTTGAAAAAAAAAAAATGTTCTGCATATTCAATGTGCCCCTTAGGGAGGGGGACAAGAATACATCATTCTTGTTCCCATGCATGTTATAAAAGTCGACTAATTGGGGCAGAGTGAGGGGATAGGAAATCCCTTCTTCTGTATTTTTTTCCTGAGAGGGGCAAGAAAAGTTCCTCTCTGTTTCCTTGCATGTTGTATTAGTTGATAAAATGGGGTTGAGCTAGGTGACTGAGACTCTCTCTTCTGTATTTTCTTCCTGAAAGGTGCAAGAATACATCCTGCATGTTCCCCTGTATGTCGTGAAAGTCGACTAAATGGAGCAAAGTGAGGGTATTTTTGCTAGTAATTGAGAAGTAATTGCTCCCCAGGCTCCCCATTATTTAAAGAGATTCTTGTCATATCATATTGTTGAATGTTTATGTTAGTTTTTTGTTTATGTATAGTTGCCGTTTGAGAGCATTTTCCCTTAGGTAAGTTTTGACACCATTTTGACAACTATTTTATCAATGCGACTGCATATAAAACGTATGCATACTGTTTTCGAAAAGTAATATGCTCTTGTACATTTGAGAATGAAGTGTATAAGACTGATCTATTATGAAGCACATGTAATATCCTAATGACGTCATGACACGGGAAGCTTTATGGCAGTAAGTGTCTGTGATGTCAGCTCCCTTAACGTGTTTTCCATACATGTTACTAGTGCACATCATTATACATACACATGGCTTGCTAACTCTTTAACAATTATTATATTTTTATATATACAGTACCGAGATGCGAATGCGGAAGAAATGGTGAGAAGAGAAAAGAAAATGTATATCCACAAATAGCCGAATTGATAGTTTTTTAAATGTCCATGATATCTTATGAACATTGTTGTGTAGTATTTTGATAGAAATATTTGTATTTCATACACAAATACAGTGAACTGAGAATATAAAGTGTAATATGAATTTTTTTTTATTAAATTTAAACATTTTAAAACTGTATAAAAATTGATTTGATATCTGCTTCATATGTATTGAAGTACACGAATGTCATATATGTGCAATTATCAAGCTTGCTGCAGTTTCATTCCTTAACCTGGTTTTCTTCAAGGAAGAACTGTGTTATTCCCCTGCACTTTGTTATTATTGTTGTTGCTGTTTCCTGAGCTGCCATACTGATCAGCCTCATGTTCCAAAGGAGAGCCATACCGATCTCAGGCTTTCCCGCAAAACTCTCAAGGAGTGTACATCATAATGGTGGCTTGTGTGGTCCAGTCTTCTATCATGCATCTGCTGGGTAGTGTTCTCAATATCTCTGGCTACAAGGAGTCTTGTGAGAAATTACCATTTATTACCTTTCCTTCTAACAGATGCCAAGCTGTTGAAAAAACTTTGGTCTGTGTGGAACTGAGTTTGGGACTGGTGTTTACGTTACGATTTACATCTGCCACACCTGCCTTTGCCTCATTCCCATTGGCTTCCCTTGGGATGGATGACCCCACGATCAACCCTCAGGTCGCTTTGGAAAGAGTGGCAGGGTCACCTGACCACATGGTTATTCAGGTAGTGTAGTATGTTGATATTTTTGTGTGCTTTCTACGTCATAATATCTAGTATTGTACTTTAGTGAGAAATTATTGCAAGCGATGTCTGCATCTTTGTACCTGTTGAGACCTTTTTCTCATTGTGAATTCTGTTTTACATCAGAGGTAAGTTAAAGTGAATGTTTATCTAGCTCTCTCATTATAAAAGCTTGTGTTGTTAATTGACCTTTATTTTATTTCCTCTCTCTATATATTTTTTCTAATATATTCTACTTTACATAATAAAGATGCTTTGTATTGTCAATCTGTAGTAGAAAAATAATTGAGGTCTGTACACTCGATTGACTGTGTTTCATATAAAAAGTTATTGTATCCTGCTTAAACTTACAGGATGATTAAAGTTAAGAATAAAAAAAAAATGGAGGAACAATGCTTCTTTATAGCTTGCCTCTCCTCACCCCTTCCATCATTCATATTAAAGCAAGGAAGAGAATATCAGGAAATTTTTATTTCCATCCCTCACCTCCAAAGGAATCGCAACACAAAGGAAGGACTGTACAGCACAGACCACATATAAGAAAAAATGTCTGTCAAGTCTTTTGAATTCTATTTTATGTAATGCAGACAACATTTTAAAAGCAAATATGCTATTAACCAGAATACCTCAATGTCTTTACAGTAATTTTCAAGAAAAACTGATAATTGCATTTGATAATTATATCTTCCCAGTTTTATCCCAGTTTTATTTGCCTAAGCATGCATGACTTTTTTGTTATGTTTTCTGTAAACAGTAGGGTTTTGATGTACAGATGTGTGTTTATTAGTTTATGAAACTTATTATCCTTATAAGAAAGTAGTATGAAATTAAAAATTACAAGTTCAGTTATAAATGTATATATGTAAAATTTCAGGTGGGTAGCTCAAGAAAACTGGTTCACATACATTCAGATGGGCTTCACTTAGTTCGTGACTTGGCTGGGACCAGGGCATCTTCTACCTGTGATGGAGTTCTCTACAGTGTCACACAAGTTGGTCGGGTATGTTATTTACACGTTATATTTTCATATGATGTTATGTCTTATTGAAGTGAGTAGGGTGGCCCCAACTTAATGAAGAGGAGGAAGCAAATGGCTTCAGTAGACTGCCCATATTTATTTCTTTCATCTGATTTTCTCAAGCAATAAAAGAAATATAATTGAGGATGAAATAATCATCAATTCAATTGCTTATTTAAACCTTTACGGTAGTACAGTATTTCATATATAAATTCGTAGACAAAAACAATAAAAGTCAGTAACTCTTACACAGAGAGAATAAATATATGAATAGGTAAAATGTAGAGTATATAGGGAAAACTAATACTGTATAGTGAAACCTTGGATTTCAAACTTAATTCGTTTATGAGAACTTTTCGAAAACCAAAGCAAGTTTTGCATAGGAATCAACTTAACATGGATTTATCCGTTTCTGGACCATGTTCAATTGCTTATTTAAGCCTTTACATGAGTATTTCATGCATAAACTCATAGAAAAATGCAATGAAGTTCAATATTGTAAATGTTACACAGAAAGGATAAAGATGATACAAATAGAAAATACATACATACATATAAAGAACAAATTTAGATTCACTGTACCTGAATGGGTGAGAATTAGTGGTGTAAGAGAAAGGTGGTGAGGATGGCTTTCGCCCCCTTTGCAATATTAGTTCCCTTTTTCACCTCATTTTTTTTTTAGAAAAATACAGAAAGTTGATTTTGGCTTACTGTGTTGATTCACAAGATCACAGAATACGAACACCATTTATGTATATGGCTGGCGTGACTTTTTTTCACATCTGTCTTGGCTTTATTCAAATTATTTTTCACTTTGGACACTTCATTTAACGGCTTTGGCCTCAAAATGGCTTATGAAATAATGCCGAACAGTACTGCGCTGTAATTGTTTAGGGAGTACTATATACTGAAAAACAATAAAACAACGAAATATAGTACGGGAATCAAGAAAAGACATTTTGAATTCATGCAGAGATATTCACGAAAAATTATCTATTCTAAAACATTAAGATTTACACCCGGAAGCTTGTGTGGAGATCTGTACGAATAATAATTTGCTATAAAACAGTGAAAGACGTTGATGCAATAACTGATCTATTAAAGTCACTGCACAATGAAACACAATGAAACAATAACTGAACTATTAAAGTCATTGCAAATTCGTGCATAGATCTGCATAAATAATAGCTCATATTGTCCTCTCATGTTCAGTTGAGTGTCATTGCGTTTCATTGTGCTTTATGATAAGTTATAGGCCTGCTGATGTCCATATTAAATTTGGTGTGTATTTAATTATGTTTTATAGTAGATTATTATCCGTGCAAAACTATGCACAAATTTGCAATGCCTTTTCTTGTTCAGGTAAAATAACTTATTGTACATCATGCCTATGTATACATTGCCTGCCATCCCTTTTGTGAAGAGGGTGAGCGAGTCAAAGCACACACATTCACCAGAAACCATTATACCACAATCACTCCTCTAAGCTTCTTGGAAATGAAGTGCTGCCAAATCCCCCCTCCTCCACTACCATTCTTGGGTCATCCATGGGGTAAGTGGTAAAACATCTTCTGCCATGAAATCTTTTAAGATATCACATATATTATTCTGTTTAGTGTTTCTAGTGACTTCTTGAATATTTTCCTTAAAAATACAACTTTTATCGCTGTTTTTTTTTTAGTATTTATTGAGTAATTTCTAGAATGTTTTCCTAAAAATTATAACTTTTATCATTCTGTTCTTTTAGTGTTTATAGTGATTTCTCAAATGTTTTCCTTAAAAATATAACTTTTATTCTGTTTTTTAAGGGTTTGTAGAGTGATTTCTTGAATGTTTTCCTTAAAGATATAACTTTTATTGCTCTGTTTTTAGTGCTTATAAAGTAATTTCTTGAATGTTTTTGCTCTCATTTTAGGTGGTTACTATAAAAGCTGAAGATTTAGAGTCTGGGGCCGAGATTGGAGAGCAAGGAATAGTTGTAGAACTACCTTTCCAGTCTGGTTCCGTTCTTTCCCTGAGCATGTACCGCTTCGAGCGGAGAGATGGAGGCATGGCCTTTAGAGCTTTCGTTACCTGTTCCGATCACAGTCTGCATCTTCTGAGTAATGCAGGTATTGCTTATATGTGTGTGTATATTTTTTTTCTTTTTTGAGTGTGACACTGGTACGGGCAAACAAAATTGCCCCCATCGTTCCTGGGCACCTGGCGAACGTTTAAGAAAGAGCAGCAGCTTAAGGACAAGGCAGTTCCTCCTCCTCTTTTTTTTTTTAAGATGCCATTTTATGATCTTTGATATAATTTTTCTATAAACAAAAATGTAATACTTTTTAATATGCCGCTGAAGAATGAAATTACACGTAATCATAGATAAATATGATTATTGAGAGACGAATAATTCTTTGTTGTCGAAATTAATATCTTACGAGAAAACGACGTCCTCAAGATGATTGTGCCTGTACGATTGAGCCATTCATCACTCATTGAGGTTCTGGTGATTTTTATTCTTTTTTATGAGTGTGACACCAAAACAAGCGAAGTAAATTGCCATCATTGAGCTTGGTAACGAAGAAAATATAAAGCAAAGAGAAACAGTGATGGGCAGTATTGTGGCTTGTCAGTGTGAAGGGATAGTATGAAACTTGTAATGAATATCAAAGAATATTCGGTGTTGATATTGGCATAGAAAAAGAAATTTAAATTTCAACGGAATTAATTTGTAGAAATTATCTTCAAAGTAAGTTAGAAGTAGATATGGAGGTATTATACCAGTGATTATTATATGAAAAGTATTTTAAAGGTAGATAAGTGGATATTATACCAGTGGATATTATTCTAGTCCCCCTACTCCTGAGGGAGGGGTTTAAAATATTTCCTCCATATTCCCCTTCATGTCGTAAGAGTCTACTAAATGGGGCAGAGTGAAGGGACTGGGAATCCCCTCCTCAGTATTTTCTCTTCCCAAAGAGCTATGGTATTTTACCTTGACTCAGCCACTCCCCATAGAAGGGGATAAATGGCTCATGTATATGGATAGATGGAGTATTATGATAATTGTAATAGTTATAAAAGTTTTTAACAAATTTTTCTCCATTTCCAGGCGTTGTGTGGTCCCGAGAAGAAGCTCTAGCTTCCGTTATGGCTGTGGAGGCGGTTGATCTTCCCGTCGATGGAGCGGATATGACCTACCACGAGCAGGTCATCCCAGTTGCGGGTCAGTATGCATATCCATTTATATATAAGCATGGCAGAGTGGTAAAGCTGGTGACTTTGATTCGTCAGGTCGAGGGTTCACAGCTTGCCACATTCTAAGGTTAGAAAAGGCATTCACTCAGGGTTACGGCCACACTTGCCAAAACCAAAGTCCTTCACAAGAAGGAATTGTCCTAGCCCTCTGTTGAAAAGGGAGTCCTTGACGTAAAACCAGTCATCATATAGGAACCATAATCCCCTTTATAAGTGAAATGGCTGAGTCAGAGGAAAGATCTTGAATCTATATTGGAGGAAAATAGAGAGGAGGAGACTGCCAGTCCCCTCCCTCTGCCCCATTTTGTCGACTTATGGCTTGCGAGGACACATGAAGGGATATTCCTTAATTTTAGTTGACTTCCATGACACACAGGGGAACATAGTGGGGCATTTCTAAAGTTTTCAGACTACCCGAATTACTAAGTTTGTTCTATGATTATTCATATATATGAGAGCATTATCAATGAATGTATAGAGAGGAGTTTAAACTCAAGGATTTTGTGAAGCAGTAACTTATTGCGTGTTTGATTTTAATAATGTTTGCCAAAAATAGGTTATACTTGACGATGTTGTTTAACAAACTCAGATATATTCTCTAACATATTTTGTATTGAACATGATGTTACTGAGTTTGATATTTTTAAAGATGAGTAATTTTAGGACATTTCTAAATTCTCTAGAGTGTGAGTCCACATTTTATGAAGAGTCAAGTAAGTTTTATGTATTTCCCTTGTACATACATGTATGCATTTTGTATGAGCATAGACATGTATAAGTTGTAAAGAGCCATTCTGTATTGTAAATTTTTTGAAATACATAAGTTGAAAGGCAAATCTTGTACGATATGTAAATTGAAAGTTTAATGTATTCACTTGTTTATCCATATATACATTTTGTATGAATACAGACATTCATAAGTTGAAAGATCCTTCTTGTGTTGTAAGTCTTGTAAGATACATAAGTTGAAAGGTCCCTTCTGAATTGTAAATCTTTTAAGATACAAAAGTTGAAAGGTCCCTTCTATATTGTAACTATTGTTAGATAAGCTTTGCTTGAGGTATTTAATTGCTGTTATGTATATGTATATTAAAACTAATAGAGTAATGTAAACAACTATGTAATATAATGCTTTAGATAGAGTATTGCTGTATTTTCTCTCTCTCTCTCTCTCT
>JAXCGZ010006989.1:0-19769 GCA_037179515.1 Halocaridina rubra | reverse complement strand
TATACAAGGGAAAAAAGCCACAGCTATTTTTTTTCTCTATACTCACCACACGAGCTTTTGTTTTCTAGCGTTTAAAAAAATAAAAACAAAATAACTTAGTATACAAATAAAGAGACATCGATGCATAGATCCATTCCTTTTCTGTTTAACATTGCAAATAATGCTAGTATATGCATGCAGTAAAAAAATTAAAAAATAATATTTCATTCGCAACATTAAAGAATGACTTTTCTTATGTTTCATAATCTCTTAAAGAATCGTACATAATAAATAACATATATATTTTTTTACGAACTCAAAATAACTTTCTTTTTTCGAGTGACTATTCAACAGAATACCTCAGCAGACAGGGGAGAAAACAGCTCCTACATGCAAATCTCCCCACAAAAGCTAGCCATCTGAAGTCCAGAAGACAAATATTGAACAGTATTGAGGGTAGGAAAAGATAGAGAGGGTAATTAAGTACCTAACAGATCGTAAGTATAGGTAAAAAGAAAAAAATATAACTCCCCCCGTCTGCTGACGTATTCTGTAGAATAGTCACTCGAAAAAAGAAAGTTATTTTGAGTTTGTAGAAAAATATATACATGTTATTTTTTATGTACGATTCCTTAAGAGATTATGAAACTTAAGAAAAGTCATTCTTTAATGTTGCGAATGAAATATTATTTTTTAATTTTTTTACTGCATGCACAGATACAAGCTTTTTGTATTTTTTTCAGATACACGTTTTTCATATTTTTTTATGTTGAGAAGTGGATACAGCCTTCATATGATAATTGTAACATTTCGAAGAGATGAAGATATTAACGATTTTGAGAAGCTTATCTAGAGATAATTATTGTTAATTATGTCAGTTATGAAATTTATAATTACAATTGAGCTAATTTAGAAAACTGAGACTCAGTGTATATTTTGAGCTTGAAATTTAAAATAATGATACTTAAGTCGTTTTATATCGTTTATTAAGAAAGGGTAATCATAAATTTTGTTGATAGTAGTAGAGATAAATAAATAAAAACAAGAAATTCTCTTGAAATATCAGCCTTAGTGTAAAATATTTTCAATCTACAGTGCTTGTTAAGCTTCTAAGAGTTTCATATTTTATTAACTATAATGATCAAATATGGTTGTAGTATTTTGCTTAAATTTTGTCAGAGGTATGTTTGACTTATAGCAAGTGTGTGCTTTGACTTAAACCTCTGATTTATAAAAAGAGAAAAGATTGCCATCATAGGCAAGTATGAGTATGTTTATTTCACTAGTGTTATTTGCATTGTTAAACAGAAAAGGAATGGATCTATGCTTTGATGTCTCTTTATTTATATACCAAGTTATTTTGCTTTTATTTTTTTAGACGCTAGA
The DNA here is from genome assembly GCA_037179515.1 of Halocaridina rubra. Classification (NCBI taxonomy): domain Eukaryota; kingdom Metazoa; phylum Arthropoda; class Malacostraca; order Decapoda; family Atyidae; genus Halocaridina; species Halocaridina rubra. The sequence continues at coordinate 18,404 of JAXCGZ010006989.1, read as the reverse complement.
AAACAAAAGCTCGTGTGGTGAATATAGAGAAAAAAAAATAATAGCTGTGGTTTTTTCCCTTAAATATTCAGGCAGGAAGGCATGTCATAACAAGGGCCCCTACAAGCGAAAAATATAAGTTTTCTTTTTGAAGAAACTAAGCTGACTCAAATTGTCTCTCTCTCTCTCTTTTTCTGGTGCCTTTTGCCCCTTCCGTACTGAAGGATGTGGTTTCTGTATGTTGCCAGAGTATTATGATTATTGATTTTCTTTTTTAAATTCTTTTGCAAATTTGCTAATGATAAATGTGCCCTAGTTTTATTATATTAGATGAGTTTTTACATGCTGATATTGCATAAATACTGATAAGACAGAATTGGAATTGAATAATGAGAGTTTTTCTGCCACATATTGAAACTGTCTTGGAAAATAGATAAGCTCCCACTGACAAATTGAGCAACCAGAAAATTCGTGACTATGCTCCTATATATATTATGACTGCAGGAATTCGAATAATAAGAGAAACTGACCAAACGTAATTGGTTTAAAATGAGCATTATTATGAAATACAGTATAAGTATAGAACACTGTTCTTGCCTCAAAATGTCAGTATCATTTGTATATTTACGGTTGTTCCTGATTTAGTATTTTTATTTCTAGTTTTATTATTCTTATTATGATCATGATTACTATTACTGTTATTATTATTACGTTGGCTGTTGTTATTGCTATCACTCCGTGGCCCTTCTGCTACTTATTATTTTCGTAATGATATCAGTAGTAACGAAATGTAATGATTTGTATTTTTATTTTGAATTCATGCTTTTATGTTACTGTAGTCACTGTTAATAAGAGTATTTCTTTAGTTGATGTTCTCAGCATTTCATGAATTTTCTTTTTGATATCTATAATATATTAATGTTATGTATCAGTTACTCAGCTACGTCCTAACGATCTTCGAATAATAATCTAATGCTGTAGATACATATTTACAGTAACCACACTATTTCCAGGCAGCACAGACATGCAATTTTAAATTCTTTTCACAAACCAGTCCCTTTTACCCATTGGAGATAATGCAAGCGCCTGCAGATGCAGGGGAGGCGAAGTATACCCTTTGAGTGCTTACATATGGCTATTGTTTGCACTCAGAGGTCATATCTATTCTCTCTTGCATTTTGTAATAGCGACATTAGGCCCTAGTTTCTGGCCCTAGAATCTACTACAGGCTATTCTGATTGCAGAATTCGAGTGTGTGTCGGAGATGCACCTTTGGGAGGTTGGTGGCATGAGAGGAAAATTGGTCATAGGACAACCTCAAGAGTCGCACAAACGAGGGAGGAAGAGGCTTATGGCAGATATATTGGCGCCCTTCAATTGTCCAGTCGGTCTCAAGAAATAGAATTTGCTGTTCCTGGGTACAACCCCGGACCTATCTTGCAGCGGAGAGGTGAGGGATGACGGAATCAGGGGTGGCAATAAGCCTAAGACCTAGCAATAATGGATAAAAAGGGGAAGGTGGGAATGAAAAAGGGAGGTGAAAAATCCCTATAGATCAAAAGTTGTGACAGAGAGAAAGACATGTGAAAAAAAAAAAAAAAAAAAAAAAAAAAAAAAAAAAAAGTTAAACGAAGACCAGGGGATAGAAAAAAGTTCCCACTGTCTTTGAAAATTTTCGATGGACATCACACAGGAAAAAAAAAAAATTGTCTTTTGCTTTCAAGATTTAAGTTAAGAAATCCTCAATGCCTCCCCTAGAAGTAATATATAGATTTAAGAGAAACAATGTACCCTAAGTTTAATATAGTAAGTGTTATTAATGAATAGTTGTCATTCCTCAACAGTGCTTATATTTTGATTTAGTACCATGATAATCATTTTTGTTGATAAACCAATAGTAATCTATATTAATTGGGTATTATAACCATTTTTAATTAGTTTCTCCTTAAGTCATTTTGTCACTGATTAGTAGCTATATACTGTAATTGTGAATATTTTGATATAGTACTATGATAATCCTTTTTTATTGCTGAGATCAATGTCCAACTGTATTTTATATTAATTGGGTATTATAACCACTTTTAATTAGTTTCTCCTTAAGTCATTTTGTCACTGATTAGTAGCTATACATTGTAATTGTGAATATTTTGATTTAGTTAGTACTATGATAATAATTTTTTATTGTTGAGATCAATGTCCAACTGTATTTTATATTAATCGGGTATTATAAACATTTTTAATTAGTTTCTCCTTAAGTCATTTTGTCACTGATTAGTAGCTCTATATTGTAATTGTGAATATTTTGATTTAGTACTATGATAATCGTTTTTATTGCTGAGATCAATGCCCAACTGTATTTTATATTAATTGGGTAGTATAACCATTTTAATTAGTTTCTCCTTAAATAATTTTGTCACTGATTAGTAGCTATATATTGTAAATGTGAATACTTAATATTGATTTTTTCTTTAATTAGAATGCTGTATGTAAGGAACATATTTTTCTTTTGTTTGTCTTTTTCAGAAATCACATGTTCTATATATATTAAGTCCTCTGACAATGGAAATCTCTTTCAGGAAACTAATTGTGATAACTTATCTGTTTAGATAATTATATGAAATTGTATGTCTTAAGTAATCAGATTAGATAGTTCTGCCCCGTTTTTTTTTGCTAAAATAATTATAGTTAACAAGTATAATACTCTAAAATGTATAATGCTTCATCTGAAATAGGACATTTCAGGATGCTAGTGGGGAGTATCGTATAGAAATTTTAATTTAGAAGTACTGTATAATAGAACATAGCCCACGTGGTGTCAGGGGTGTTCAAGTGGCGTAACATATTTTCCATGTTGGTTTCCTGGGCAGGATGTGTGTTTACAGAGAAATGACAAGAGATTTATGGTTCACCCATAGGCCTCTAAAACATCGGCGCCAGTTGCTAATAGAGGTCAAAATTGTCACAAAGTTCAAGTCATTCCCACGAGAGCAAAAAACCAATGCACCTAAGAAAATACACATATAGGCCCTCCTTGTATCCGATTGACCTTTTAAAGCCACGCCCCTAACACTACATGATGTGGGCGGGCACCCCCTTTTCTCGGGAAGCGTATTGGCTGAGGCTATCCAAGCCTACCATGCCCTGCTATTTTGGTCGTACAAGAAAGTAAGAAGCAGTTAGAGACTGAGAGTCTCAGTAAGAACTTGACAGGGGCACAAATAAGATCTGAGATTTTATCTTAAGGGGACGGGGAGCTTTGAGGTGTAGAAAAAATGTAGAACTAAATAAACTAATGCTAAACAGCTGTGCATATCTGTTATCAACTCGCACGCTACCAGATTAGAAATATATAAAGAATAATATGACATTGGTGTCATTCAGGTGAGATATTACTCTACAACTTCAGTTTAGTATAGTACTAGGAGAAACACTATACGACACATTCCTAGTATAGCAGATATAGCTGTAAGGTTTGTTTCCCTTTTAGACCTGCTGTGGTGTAGTTGGTAGCGCCTTGGCACAGTAATTATGTGTCCTAGGTTCAAATCCCGTTGTGGTAAAAATCATTCATGCTTTCACATATGGTAATGTGCTTTTTTTTTTTTTATAGTGTGACACTGGGACAGGAAGAAACTGCCCTCATCAATAAGGGCCCAAGCACGAGAAAATACCAAGACAAGGGAAAAGAAAAAGGTTGAGGACAAGGCAGAGATGAGGTATAACAAGTGATTCTTGTTGGTCCAAATAAGATTGAGATTTGAATTATGTGCGAAAATGAAACCACGAGTGTTGTTGGGGGAAACTGTAATATAAATAGAGTGGCATTCAGATAGAATGTGTTCATTCCTAGTATAGCAGATATAGCTGTGAGGTTTGTTTCCCTTTCAGACCTTCTGTGGTGCAGTTGGTAGCACCTTGGCATAGTAATTATGTGTCCTAGGTTCAAGTCCCAGTCAGGGTAAAAATAATTCATGTTTTCACACATGGTAATGTGCTTATTTGAATATATATATATATATATATATATATATATATATATATATATATATATATATATATATATATATATATATATATATATATATATATATATATAGTGATCCCTCGTTTATCGCGGGGGTTCGGTTCAGGGACCAGCCACCGATAGGTGAAAAACTGCGAAGTAGGAGCACCATATTAAAAAAAATATATAAATAAAAAAATATTAAATAAAATAAAAATAATAATAATAATAACAATAATAATGATTGTGACACCAGGTCGGGCCAAAAAATAATAAAATAAAACAGACTTTATCGGGCCTGGGCACGAAAAATACATAAAGTAAACAGAAACAGAGATGGAAAGTGTAATGACCTGTCAGTAGTGAAGAAATTATAACAGATGTGTAATGAATATCCAATTCTCTGCTGGGTTTTAATATACCTCTGCATTACTTTCGTGATGTCTATTCCAAAAATTTTCCTTAGATCTTATTATCATTATTATTATTTTTATTATTATTATTGGCAACAATAATTTTCCTTTGATGATGATTGTGGAGATTATCATTATTATTACTATTATTATTACGAATTTGTCATTAACCCATTATTTTTACAATAATTAATGTACTTTTGGTTGATTGAACAAAAGTTAATTAAAGATGTTTCTCTCTCTCTTTCTCTGTCAACGTATTTCCCCATTTATTGTCGTCATCTTTCATTTCCTCTTTCTCATATTTATTATAGGTATTTTACATTCATTTTTACCTTTACTGCATAAACCCTCCCTGCACTGTTAACAAAACACCCTTTACTTTATTAATTAATAACAGTGTGCAAGAGTAAATTATATGAACGTGATATTATGAAGATTGAAAAAAAAGCATTAAGAACAAACAGCAAACAAACTTTCGATATAATATCGTCAGGGAAATAGCATGTAGAGAATATACATATTTCATTTAAGTTCCCCATGTACAGTACAATATACGTTTTCTTTGAACGAATTGTATACATTTTCTTTTTCTCTCAGCTAAACTGTACACAGTTATTAAAGTAAATAAACAACAGACGTACAAACAATGATGAGCCCTTAATAACAATAATAATAATAATAATAATAATGTCCATAATCATCATCAAAGGAAAATTATTGTCAACAATGATAATAATAATAGTAATAATAATAACAATAATAAGATATAAGGAGAATTCTCTGGAATAGACATCATGAAAGTAATGCAGAGGTACAGTTTATTAAACCCAGCAGAGAATTAGATATTCATTACACATCTTTTATAATCCCTTCACATCTGACAGGTCATTACACTCTCCATCTCTGTTTCTCTTTACTTTATGTATTCTTCATGCCCAGGCCCAATAAAGGCTGTTTTATTTTATTATTTTTTGGCCCATCCTGGTGTCACAATCATTTAAAAAAAAAAATTTTCCCCCTAGCCAAAAAAATCAGCGATGCACTGAATTCGCGATAGGTGAACCGCGATATAGCGAGGGAACACTGTGTGTGTGTGTGTGCATATATATATATATATATATATATATATATATATATATATATATATATATATATATATATATATATATATATATATATATTATATATATATATATATATATATATATATATATATATATTTACTCCCCAACTTACGAATGAGTTAAGGTCCAGAAGTCCGTTCGTAAGTAGAATTGTTCATAAATTGTGCTTCAGTAAAAAAAGTACTGTACAGTACATACATAAGCAGTAGTGCACAGTACATATGCTAAAGACACTATACTACTACAACATATATAAGGCATACGGTATAAATGAATTTTAATACTGTAATAATAATAAAGTAATATACATTACAATATAGTAATGCATACATTAATACATGGGTAGATAATAGGTAGGGTTTTGTCTGCATCTGTGAATGTTTGTAACTCAGTTGTTCATAAGTAGGGGAGCTCCTGCATACAGTATATTTAACTGTAGCAAAAAGGCTTGAATTGATCAGAAAAGAATGGGGTAAAATTCTCTCTCTCTCTTCCCCTATACATAACAAATATCACCTTATGAAAAAATTTACTTACAAATGGCCATTCTGAACATAACTAGTTTCTAAGTTGGGCAGCAAGAAGGAGGTAAAATTCTCTCTTTCTCTCTTCCCCTGAACATACCAAATATCACCTTATGAAAAAACAAATTTACAAATGGTCATTCTGAACATAACTAGTTTGTAAGTTGGGCAGCGTCTGTATATGTACCAGGTGTAGCCATCATTAACATCTTTGAATGGCATTACTCAAGATAAAACTGGAACCTTACATATGGATTCTGCACTGAATCTTAATTAGTTTGTACTTTTACTTCTTGCATTGACCCATAATAAACCATTAGAGTTTTGTTCTAATACCTCAAAGCCGGTATTTCACATCCACTGGTGTTCAGGTTCAGGCGTTGTTCTGGAATCTTGCCTTGACAAATTCACTCCTTAATTGTATATTTCTTTACTTTCTGTTTATTATATTTTCAAACTGTGATATTAAGTATATTTCAGAATGCTGCTGTTAATCTACAATGTTCTTATTATTATTATTTTTCAAAATTTACATATTTCCTTTGTTTCTATAACACTTTAATTTCTCAATGTATAGCTATTGTAGTCCAGGAACCAAAGCAGAGGCTTAGCTCTTTATATATTTCTGCTTAAAAAGCTAAGATGGAGGATGAATAAATATTAAATAATTAGAACAAACATGAGATAAATTAAATATGTACCTTTGTTTCGATGTTGAGATCCACTTGAGACTGGAAACTGCTCACGAAGCTTTGCATGATCAGCTAGTCTTTCAGCATTTGTCTTTGTTGGCAACATCGGAGCATTCTAGAAATAGAAAAATTACAATGTAACATATACAGACACTCCCCAACTTACGAACGAGTTTAGTTCCAAAAGTCCTTTCGTAAGTAAAATTATTTGTAAGTTGTGTATAGGTAAAATTAAGTACTGTACAGTACATACATATACAGTACTGTACAGTACTTAGGCTAGACTCCTAACTACTACAGTAAACAAAGTACTGTATACAGTAAGAATGAATCTTAATACAATATAATGATGTAATAATATTGTACAGTACAGTAATATATACATTAATACATGGGTCGATAAGGGATAGATTTTTGTTTGTATCTGGGAATGTTCATAACTTGGTTGTTCATAAGTAGGTGAACTTCTATTAGTGTGTGCATGTGATATATATATATATATATATATATATATTATATATATATATATATATATATATATATATATATATATATATATATACAGTCACCTAACTATTTACGCAAACTTAAACTTTGCGAAATTGGAATAACGTGTCTTATAAATAATAGTAAAAAATATTTAATTAGGCGATTAACGTGCGCGAGAAAAAGCGAAAAAAAAAAATGATTCACTTTAGAAATTAAGCAACTGCCTCTAAGGCAGTTTCCGACCATGCTGCTATGTGCTTCTGTGTCTCTTCACCCAGTATGAACCCCAACTACAACTACAAAATGGGATTTTCACCCTTATTGGAGAGACTTTTCACATAAATCATTGTTGTACTAGTAAAGCAATGATTTCTCTATCTCTCTCTCTCTCTCTCTCTCTCTCTCTCTATATATATATATATATATATATATATATATATATATATATATATATATATATATATATATATATATATATATATATATATATATATATATATATATGAAAACAACTAAACTGACACAGAAACTAACATTTCACTTACAAGAAGGCACCCCCAAAAATCATATGATGAAAAAACACCAGACCTCCATCCCACGTCAAATGTTGGAGGAAAATACGAAGATTGTACATACAAAAAAACATTTTCGACGTCTGCAAATTCTAGAAGCTCTCTACATACATAAGTTAGATTCTTCTAAGAATGTGCAAACGCCAAATTCCATTACTCTGCCAACTCTAAAAGTAAAGAGCGGAGGCCTGAGATAAGGATGCTTGGGGTCCAATCCAACAACTCTGGAAACTTCGCAGAGATACTGAATCTTTCTGGTGAATATAAACTAAACGTGGATATTAGATATCATATATAACCTCCATCCACTACCAACTAATCACTTGATAATGTACAAAGCTGTATGAAACGTTATGAATTTTATTAAATTTTCCGACTTATCGCATAGTCTCAACAATAATGAAAAAGTTACTGTAAGAACTCTGCAAAAGTTATACAAGAAAATTGCAAATGCAAAAACAGCGGTCATATTCAACAAACTATTTATCTATCTATCTAAAACAGCGGTCATATTCAGCAACATATATATCTATCTATCTATCTACCTTGCTGTTTCCCCCATTGGGGGATAGCCAACATCAAAAAAGAAAAAAAAAAACGAGGATTACTTTGCTCTATGGGCAATGACGAGGGAGCTAGTGACCGTTCACATGGCACTGCTGGAGTGCCACAGCCCATCCCCCAGGCCCTTCCACAGCCTGTGTCGCTTCATAATGCCAACTCCCCTACTGACCCTACCAAAGGTATATATATATATATACACTCAGTTCACTTTTTACGCGTTTAAAACACACGAAATTGGAATAACGCCCCTAAAAAATAATAGTAAAAAAATGCGAAATACCAGAATAACGCCCATGCAAAAAAATTTGAAAAAAAAAATTTCATTTTAGTAAATAATCGACCGCCTCGGAGGCACTTTTCCGCCATGCTGCCATTCAGTGTCTCTTTACCCAGTATACTGCATGGATATATCGTTTGTTCTAACTGTGTTCGTCTTAAGGTTTGTATATCGTCAGAGAAATAGCGTGCCAGAGTGCATCAGCTGATACGGAGGCGGCAAAACGTTTGCCGATAAAGGTTCGTTCTTCCGCATCCTCCTCCTCCTCCTCTACCACTTGATGAGACCGGATATTATGGAGAGAATGGAAAAAAGCATTAAGAACAAACAGCAAACAAATTTGCCATAAAACATCGACAGGGGAAATAGCGTGCGAGAGTGCATCAGCTGATACGGAGGTGGTAAAACGCTTGCGTTTAGAGATTCGTTTTCCCGCATCTTCCTCTTCTACTGCTTAATGCGATCGGATATTATGGAGAACGAAAAAAAAGCATTTAAGAACAAACAGCAAACAAACTTGCCATATATATCGTCAGGGAAATAGTGCGTAAGAGTGCATCAGCTGATATGGAGGCGGAAAAATGTTTGCAGATAGAGGTTTGTTCTCCCGGATCCTCCTCCTATTCTATTGCTTAATGCAATCAGATAGTAAGGAGAGAATGAAAAAAATCATTAAGAACAATCAGCAAACAAATTTGCCATATAAAATCGTTAGGGTAAAAGAGTGCGAGCAAAAATGTTTGCAGATAGAGGTTCGTTCTCCCGCATCTTCCTCCTCTTCTACCGCTTAAGTTACTTGCTCACAGCAACCATGCACGTCCGTGTGTATGCCTGTTGCCCACCGCATAATAGTGTGCATTAATCTGTTTACTGTACAGTAAATCTGTATATCATTTATACTCTACACTAATTGCGTGTTAATATAAATAACTACAGGTCTTTCTGCTTTGTTATGTACTTATAAAATATGTTTTGCTTATTTTATATCTTTGGCATAGTGTGTATATGTACGGTTGTGAAATGTATCTATGCCCATTATCATAGTTTCTTATGGAAAATGAATCGTTACATTATGCGATTTTCACATTACCCGTCATTTCTGAGAACCTATCTTCGCGTTATTCTAAGAACTAGGTGTGTATATATATAAATATATATATACACACAGTGTTCCCCCCCATACCGCGGTAGTTCAGTTCCAGGACCCGGCGCGAACCAGGAAATTCGCGGAGTAGGATCAGCCTTTATGTACATAGATATTTCAATATATTTTTACGTTTACACTGTATAAACCCTCCCTGTACTATTAACAAAACACCCTTTACTTCATAAATAACAGCATGCAACGTAAATTTATATGAAAGTGATAGATAAAATTACGGTGAATGAAGTGGTTATTACATGACATACTCATTTACAATTATTTTTAAGTTTACGTACTGTATAAACCCTCCCTGCACTGTTATAAAAAACATGAACTATCTCACGTAGGTGAGAGCTACTGGAAATATAAATATACAGTATATGCTAGCTCACGTAGCTATCGGACACTACATATATCGCATGATGCAATACTGTGAGTTATACTGTACGTATGTATATCTAAATTTATGTTTTTTACTCTTTTTTACTGTTTTATTATTCTTAGGCTAGGAAATACTTGTTTTATCAATAAAATAATGAAAATTTTAATATTCACTAGGTCACGTAGGTGAGAGCCTTTGCGTTTTCCTAAACACTGATACCGGTATCGTATTTTATGTGGTGCAATACTGTTTACTATTTTTTTACTGTTTTATTATTCTTAGGCTAAGAAATACGTTTTTTTATCAATAAAATCATGAACTTACTGGAAATATAAATATATATGCTAGCTCACGTAGCTATCGGACACTATTTCGCATGATGCAATACTGTGAGTTATACTGTACGTACGTACGTATATCTAAATTCATGTATATGCTAGCTCACGTAGCTATCGGACACTACATATATCGCATGATGCAATACTGTGAGTTATACTGTACGTTCGTATATCTAAATTTATGTTTTTTTACTATTTTTTACTGTTTTATTATTCTCCGGCTAGGAAATACTTGTTTTATCAATAAAATAATGAAAATTTTAATATTCACTAGGTCACGTAGGTGAGAGCCTTTGCGTTTTCCGAAACACTGATACCGGTATTGTATCTTACGTGGTGCAATACTGTTTACTATATTTTACTGTTTTATTATTCTTAGGCTAAGAAATACGTTTTTTTTTTATTAATAAAATCATGAAACTACTGGAAATATAAATATATATACTAGCTTACGTAGCTGCGACCCCAATACATTGTACGCTATCGAACCCTATATCGCATGATGCAATACTGTGAGTTATACTGTACGTACGTATATCATTCAGTTATTAGTACAATGTATATTAATTTAAAATTCATTTACTTATTTGATGATTGTACAAAATCTATTATATTTATTCATTGTAATTTGGGCCAAATATGCCTTTTGTAAAAATTATACTTTTCAAAAGAGGTGGTCAATAAACATATCTATCTATCTAAATTTATATTTTTTACTATTTTTTACTGTTTTATTATTTGTAGGCTGGGAAATAATTTTTTTTTATCAATTAGATAATGAAATACGTTTTTTTCAATAAAAAAAATTAAAATACTGAGAATTTTTTTTTTTAATATTTTTGCATATACCCATAAAATAAAATAATTTATAAAAAAAAAAAACGCGAAACAGTGAGAACGCGAACCAAGAAACGCGAATAACCGGGGGAAGACTGTAGTGTTCCTTCGATTATCGCCAAGGTTTGGTTCCGGGACCCGGAGAGAAACAGGAATTTCACGGAGTAGGATCACCCTATATGTATATAGATATTTTAATTTATTTTTACATTTACACTGTATAAACCCTCCCTGTACTGTTAACAAACCACCCTTTACTTCATAAATAACAGCATGCAAGCGTAACTTTATATGACATACTCATGTACATAGGTATTTTACAATTATTTTTACATTTACTGTATAAACCCTCCCTGCACTGCTAAAAAACCACCCTTTACTTTATAAATAACAGCATGCAACGTAAATTTATATGTACGTGATAGGTAAACTTACCGTGAATGAGGCGGTAATGAAATTGTAGACGCCAGAGGAAATTATTCCGCAGCCAATAACAGCTTTATGGCTGTTATTCATTGAGGCCAAAATAGCGGCCGACATATCTAAGAGTTTCACCTTATCTGTTATGGTTAACATCTTCCTTTGCCGCTTAGGCTCACTACCAGAAGCCTTAGAAGATGAAGGATGCTTGGGAGGCATTGCAAAGGTTGAAAAAGTGAAGAAAATAAATCACAAGCACAACGTATTAATAAGCACAACGTGAACGGCGCACACGTGAGTTAGACTGAACGAGTGAGGCGAGACAATGGAAGATGGTGCAAGCCTTTGTCCGAAACGCTGACAGTGGCATCGTATTTTACATGGTGCAATACTGTTAGTATTCATGTTTTCTACTATTTTTTACTGTTTTATTATTCTTAGGCTAAGAAATACGTTTTTATATCAATAAAATCATGAAACTACTGGAAAGTTTAATATATATGCTAGCTCACGTAGGTGCGACCCCAATACATTGTACGCTATCGGACAGTATTTCACATCATGCAATACTATGAGTTATATATCTAAATTTATGATTTTTACTATTTTTTACTGTTTTATTATTCATAGGCTGGGAAATAAATTTTTTTTATCAATTAAATAATGAAATTTTTTTTCAATAAATATAAAAATACTGAAAATTTTTAATATTTCAATATTAAAAAAAAAAAAGGCCAAAAAAAATCGCGGTACAGTGAATTCGCGAGGCAAGAAACGCAATAGACCGAAAGACTACTGTATAAACAGTGATCCCCCGCTAGATCGCATTTCTTGGTTCGCGTTTTCACTGTACCACGTTTTATTTTGGGCAAAAATAATTGTAAAATACCTATGTAAATGAGTATGTCATGTAATTACCACTTCATTCACCGTAATTTTATCTATCACTTTCATATAAATTTACGTTGCATGCTGTTATTTATGAAGAAAAGGGTGGTTTGTTAACAGTATAGGGAGGGTTTATACAGTGTAAACGTAAAAATAAATTAAAATATCTATGTACATATAGGCTGATCCTACTTCGCGGTTTTCCTGTCTCGCGCCGGGTTCTGGAACCAAACTACCGCGATAAGGGGGAATCACTATATATATATATATATATATATATATATATATATATATATATATATATATATATATATATATATATATATATATATATATATATATATATAGATAGTGTTCCCCCCCATACCGCGGTAGTTCGGTTCTGGGACCCGGCGCGAACCAGGAAATCCGCGGAGTAGGATCAGCCTATATGTACATAGATATTTTAATATATTTTTACGCTTACACTGTATAAACCCTCCCTGTACTGTTAAAAAAACACCCTTTACATTATAACAGCAAGAACGTAATTTTTTATGAAAGTGATAGGGAAACTTACAGTGAATGAGGTGATGATGACATTGACATACATAGGTACAGCATTTTACAATAATTTTTACGTTTACGTAAAATAGCGGCCGACATCCACAAACTCTCCTGCTGTTGCTGTTACTGCTGTCGATGTGAAAGTTACTTGTAAATATAATGATAGATTATCTGTCGTACATATAAATGCACAATCCCTGTTATCCCATATACTAGAAATTGAACATAAGCTTGTACAAGAAAATATTGATGTTCTTTGCATTAGCGAATCATGGCTGTATCCGTCAATTAATAATGCATTTATTAATATTCCTTCATATAATATTTATCGCTATGACAGTGGTAGAGGTGGAGGTGTATGTTTATATGTTAAAAATTATTTGAAGGCCACTGAACTAAATCTTGAAACTGAGAAGCACGAAGGAGTGGAAGATAAATGGATCTCTGTCCAACATAAAAAGTTTCCTTCTATTATCATAGGCTGCGTGTACCGCCACCCCAAAGCCTCGGTAACCTCCTTTAGCTATATTTTGGACGTTTTTAAGGAGATAATTTTAAAAAACAAACCAGTTTTTATATATGGCGATTTTAATGATGATCAACTAAAAAGAGAAAATAAAATGAGTAGACTTATTAAGAATTTAAATCTAGAACAGATTATAAATAAACCAACTAGAATCACTCCCACTTCAGTTTCCCAAATCGATCTAGTAATAACAAACTCCAAACATATGATAACTAAGTGTGACGTAATGCCAAGCCCTATAGCAGACCACGAGGAAATTGTAACGTCCCTAAATATTCGCAAACCAAAGAGACAACCAATCTTTAAAACATTCAGATGCTTAAGAAATTATTCACAAGAATTACTTTGTAGTTTACTTATGAATGAAGTACATAAATTAAATGAAATTCTATATACCGATAATATAAACAAACAAGTAAGAATTTTAACCAGTGTCTTATCATCATGTATAGATCGATGTGCACCACTCGTGACAAGAGAAATATTTCGTCCCCCCGCTCCTTGGATAACAGATGACATAAAAAACATTATGAAAGAAAGAGACAAACTACAAAATGAAGTAAAACTACAAAGAGATAATATCCCTTTAAGAGAAAAGTTTACAGAGCATAAGAAACAAGTAAAATCATTATTAAGTAACAGTAAGAAACAGTATTACAAAAATGAATTTCAAAACGCTAAAGGCAATATCTCTGATACATGGAAAATTGCTAAAACCATGCTTTCCAATAACTGTAATAAAAGTAGTAACATATCAATTATACCCGATGAGGTAGATGTAAGTGCTAAAGCAGAAGAGTTCAATAATTTTTTCGCTGAAGTGGGGAAAAAAACCTTTGAAAAAACAAAAAAAGAAATAATAAATGAAATCAATAATAGTAATGGTGGTAATAATAATGATGATGGTAGTAGTAATAATAATAGAAATGTTGATAATGGTGTAAATAATAATGATGGTGGTAGTAATGGTAATGATAATAGTGATGATGGTAGCAATAATAATAATAATGTAAATTTGGAAGAACATAGTGCATTCAATAGAAGTACTGATGTCTTTAACCCTACTACAGTAGATTGTAATACAGTAATCTTAGTAATAAAAAATCTGAAAGACTCTAATGCATATGGATCAGATGGAATTTGTTTTCGTTTTATTAGAGATTCATTATTTGTAATAGCTTATTATCTGACGGTAATAATCAATACTTCCATAGTTACCAATATCTACCCAGATTTATGGAAAAATCCCCATGTAATTCCTGGTTTTAAAAATGGAAATCCTGACGACGTCTCTAACTATAGACCAATCTCTTTACTACCAATTTTATCAAAGATACTTGAAAAGATTGTTGCAAATCAGTTAAGTGAGTTTCTTGAAAAAAATAAACTCATTGCAAAAAGTCAACACGGTTTCAGGCCAAAATTATCAACTGAAACTGCCTTATTGAAAATATCAGATGAAATATACAAAAATATAGATAATAAGAAAATATCATTGCTACTACTACTCGATCTTTCTAAAGCTTTTGATAGTGTAAACCATAGTATATTATTAGAAAAATGCAAACAAATGAACATTGACCCAAGCTGGTTCGAGAACTATTTAAAAAACCGCTACCAGTCAGTCAGAATAAAAGATACAGTTTCAAGTTCCAAGAAGGTATTGTTTGGGGTCCCTCAGGGATCGATCCTAGGACCTATACTTTTTCTAATATATGTAAACGATCTAGTAAAATATTTACCTAACTGTTATGTCATTCAATATGCTGACGATACTCAAATCTTAATTGAAGGAGAAATTAATGATTTAGAAAATATTATTCGTAGAGCAGAAGAAATTTTGTATATGGCTAAACGTTACTTTCTAAAAAATGGTCTGTTACTTAATGAAACTAAAACCCAATCTATTCTTATCGGATCCAGACAATTATTATCAGAAGTTGATGACAATCTTCATATAAATTTTAACGGTAATATCATTAAGCCAATGAACTCGGTAAAGAACCTAGGTGTCTATTTTGACCGTTACATGAATTTTGAAATGCATATAGATGAAATTTATAAAAAAGTAATGGGTACTCTAATATATCTAAATAGGGTAAAAGACTCATTTGAAACATCAACTCGTATAATAATTGTCCAGTCCTTAGCTATGAGTTTAATTAATTACTGTCTCAAAGTTTGGGGATGTACAAATAAGACTTCTTTCAACATATCTAAGAGTTTCACTTTATCTACAATGGTTAACATTTTCCTTTGTCGCTAAGGCTCACTACAAGAAGCCTTAGAAGATGAAGGATGCTTGGGGGGCATTGCAAAGGTTAAAATATGCGAGTAAAAAAATCACAAGCAAAACATATTAATAATAATAATTACAACGTGAATGGCGTACACGAGTGAGGCGAGACAATGGAAGATGGTGGAAGCCTTTGTCCGAAACGCTGATAGCGGTATCGTATTTTACATGTTGCAATACTGTTAGTATTTATGTTTTTTACTATTTTTTACTCTTTTACTATTCTTAGGCTAAGAAATACGTTTTTTTATCAATAAAATCATGAAACTACTGGAAATAGAAATATATATGCTAGCTCACATAGCTGCGACCCCAATACATTGTACGCTATAGAACACAAGAAAACGTTTAATAAGCACAACGTGAACGGCGCACACGTGAGTTAGACTGAACGAGTCTTTGTCTGAAACGCAGATAGTGGTATCGTATTTTACATGTTGCAATACTGTTAGTATTTATGTTTTTTACTATTTTTTACTGTTTAATTATTCATAGACTAATAAATACGTTTTTTTATCAATAAAATCATGAAAGTACTGGAAATATAAATATATATGCTAGCTCACGTAGCTGCGACCCCAATACATTGTACGCTATCAAACACTATTTCGCATGATGCAATAATGTGACTTATACTGTACGTACGTATATCATTCCGTTATTAGTACAATGTATATTAATTTAAAATTCATTTACTTATTTGATGATTGTAAAAAATCTATTGTATTTATTCATTGTAATCTGGACCAAATATTCCTTTTGTAAAGATTATACTGTACTTTTCAAAAGAGGTGGTCAATAAACGTATCTATCTATCTATCTATCTAAATTCATGTTTTTTACTATTTTCTACTGTTTTATTATTCGTAGGCTGGGAATAAATTATTTTTATCAATTAGATAATGAAATGTTTTTTTTTCAATAAAAAAATGTATATACTGAATTTTTTTTTTTTATATTTTAATATTTTTGCATATACCCATAAAATAAAATAATAATTTATTTAAAAAAACCGCGATACAGTGAGAACGCGAACCAAGAAACGCGAATAACCGGGGGAACACTGTATATATATATATATATATATATATATATATATATATATATATATATATATATATATATATATATATATATATATATATATATATATATATATATATTAACCCCTCGTTTATCGCGGGGGTTTGGTTCCGGGACCGGACGCGATGTGTGAATTTCCGCAAAGTAGGGACACCTAAAATAAAAAAAGATTGTGACACCAGGATGGGCCAAAAATTATAAAATACAACAGCCTTTATCAGGCTGTAAAGAGAAACAGAGATGGAGAGTGAAATGACCTGTCAGATGTGAAGGCATTATGAAAGATGTGTAATGAATATCCAATTCTCTGCTGGGTTTTAATATACCTCTGAATTACTTTCATGATGTCTATTCCGAAAATTCTCCTTAGATCTTATCATTATTATTATTATTGGCAACAATAATTTTCGTTTGATGATGACTGCGGTGATTATTATTATTACTATTATTATTACGACTTTGTAATTCGTATAGGGAAATAGTATGTAGAGAATATATATATATATACACCTTGTTCTCAAAATAACGCCTGGATAGGTTCTCAGAAGTGTCGTGTAAATGGAAAATCGCGTGAAATAACGAGTTATTTTCCATAGGAAACAATGATAAAGGGCATAGATACGTTCCAAACCTTACATAGACACACCATGCCAAAGATATAAGATAAGGAAAAAAAATATTTTATTATTACATAGCAAAGTAGAAAGCCCTGTATCTATTTTTAAGAGTATACAAAAGATATTCATATTCACTTTACAGCTAGAAATTAACATACATTACTATACTTTATTATGCAGTGGGCAACAGTTATACAGTACACTGGGACATGCATGGTGGCAGTGAGCAAGTAACTTATGTGGTAGAAGAGGAGGAGGATGCAGGAGAACGAGCCTCTATCTGCAAATGTATATAAAGATAAAATAAGAATTATAAATAACCAAAGCAAGACTAAAAAACGAAAAAAAAAATTAATTATGCAAAGCCTAAATCTACCATATGACAGATTAAAAAAAACTTAATCTACATTCTCTAGAGAGGCACAGAGTTAGGGGGGATATGTTTGAGGTGTATAAATGGTTTGAAGGGATTAACAAGGGTGATATTAATAAAGTTTTAAAAATTCATGATCAAACCAGAACTCGTAATGGGTAATGGATTTAATCTTGATAAATTTAGGTTCAGAAGGGAAATTGGTGAAAATTGGCTTGGTAATACCGTAGAGTATTCCTAGTAGGATAATAAATGCCAATACCTTAGACACCTTCAAATGTAGATTAGATAGACATATGACAGAGGTAGGGTAA
>JAXCGZ010006988.1:0-17500 GCA_037179515.1 Halocaridina rubra | reverse complement strand
TCATTTGACTCTGATTTTATGTTCTAATTAATCCTGGTGTCTTTCAAAGCTAAATGATAGCCTGAGCAGCAGTGTTACCAGAATACTCAGTAAGATATTTTGGTCGTGTATATTCATTACACAATTTTTTTTTAAACCTGCAGTGTATATATAAATAATGTTTATATTTTATCATTATAAAATATTACGAATTTTATTATTCTATTTTGTTCACTATGGACTGGGTCGCCGAAGCTGAGTGGGAAAGCACGCTAGGTGGGAAGTGACGAGCCAACGGTTGCGAGTTTGATCCCGTCCCGGGGCGTTAGTAAGGGCATCATCCATCCTGAATCCCCCAATGGCAACATATGTGTCCACCCCCATTCTAATGGGGAATATATGGGACAAATAAAATGGTAAAGGAGTTAATTACGTCATTCTGTTGATGCTCATCAAGAACAGACTAGAAGGATCTGGTAAAAACGAGCGACCCCATATGAAAATTAAATAAGGGAGAAGTAGAAAAAATAATTTGAATAATTTTAGAAGCAAGTCTATGCATGCGAAATTCCTATAGAGGGAAGCCAAGTGGCCACAACTGCAACAAAAGGAACGAAATGAAGGAAGTTCATCATGCAGTGAATCTTGCATCACCTCCTGTATCATTTAAATTGGGACTAGAAATGACCAGTTTCTTCTTTCGCTTCCTTATCCCTTTTAGCCTTCTGCTATGGCACGCAGGGGAACAGGGATGGATTTCGTTCATTTTCCTGGACAAAATAATATCAACAACATTATAGTAATAGTAGTAGTAGTATAGTAGTAGTAGTAGTAGTAGTAGTAGTAGTAGTAGTAATAGTAGTAGTAATGAGAATAATGTAATTTATTTTGCGATTTTGCTTGTCACAGTCAGTCCCCATTCGGATAAGGGTGGGCACACACAGGGTAGAGCTGGAGGATTAAGGCTTGATGCCCTTCTTGACTCGCGAATGTCAGATTCGTTCAATTCCAACTTGCGAAGTCTTTCACAGAGCTATCGCGGTCCATCTAATAATAATGATAATAATAATAATAATAATAATAATAATAATGCATATATTACTGATGATGATGATAATAGCAAAAAAGAATATAATAATATTTTACATACATACATATACATGCCTCATTCCCCCTTGTAAGGAGGGTGGCCGAGCCAAGAAATGTGCATTCACCACGATCCACACATACCTCAACCACTCCTCTCAGCTCCTTGGGGATATTATTAATAGCTACTTTTCAGTAAATCTTCAAGGGTCGCTGTATCTCCCTCACTGTCTCTTGGTTTTATTTACACTAATGTTTTTTAGTCTCTTAGGCCGCTTTCACACCAAAGTGGCACGTCGCACGTGGCGCGCTACTTAAAAACGAACATACGGAAATATATGAAACCTTTCACTCAAAAGTGGCGTGACACGTCCCATGTGCCACGTCACTTCTGTGTGAAAGGTTTCGTATATTTCCGGATGTTCATTTTCAGTTGGCGTGCCACGTGTCATGCCACGTGCGACGTGCCACTTTGGTGTGAAAGCGTCCTTAAATAGTCAATCCTCAAAAGAATTCATGAAGTTTTTTTTTTTAAATCGTTTTTAGAAGAGGAATTTCTGCCGGATGTTGCATTGTTGCAATTCTGTGACCTGTTTTACCCTTTATTGAGAGAGAGAGAGAGAGAGAGAGAGAGAGAGAGAGAGAGAGAGAGAGAGAGAGAGAGAGAGTGAGAGAGAGTGAGAGAGAGAGAGAGTATTTTTATTGTTTTGAGGTAGATGATAGATGGATAGATAGATAGATAGCGATTGATTAATTGATCGATCGACTGATTAAGTGATAGGTTTCTAGATAGATAGATAGATGGATAGATAGATAGATAGAGTGAGAGAAAGCTAGGGTAAAAGTAATAAAATATTAAAATTCTTTTACTCCGGAATATACAGTGTTTATTCTTATAATATATACACATTTGAGTCTCTTGGAGAGAGAGAGAGAGAGAGAGAGAGAGAGAGAGAGAGAGAGAGAGAGAGAGAGGAGAGAGAGAGAGAGGAGAGAGAGAGGAGAGAGAGAGAGAGAGAGAGAGAGAGAGAGAAAACGATAGCTTTTGGCATTGTTCCAATTGAGATTCCAGGAAGAAAAGGTGGACTGGCCGAGGGGGTGAAGTGGTGGGTTTGTAAGGGTGATGGGGTTGGGGGGGGGGTAATTTGCCCCCTCTTTCCCTTTGTGAAAATACCCGATTTTCCCAATTTTGTTTTATTATTTTCCTTTAGTGTTTTACATATGCGAAGGTTACGTAACTCTGATGCCTTTATCCAGCAACTGGGGGAGTAAGCCAGCTCAAATTAGTACCTGTCCCAATCCCGGATCGATGTAGAGTTTGTTGCCGTGAAGGTCATCTGGGTGTTAAGGGGAGTTTACACGGTCAAACGGTTCGTCGAACGCGGTTCGACAGACAAGTGTTTGAAATGATGTTCGAACGTGTGAACGGGGTATTTGGTTGTCGAACACGTTCCGTGTTCGACAACCAAATACCCCGTTCACACATTCGAACATCACTTCAAACACTTGTCTGTCGAACCGCGTTCGACGAACCGTTTGACCGTGTAAACCCCCCTTAAGACTATGAACCATTACCAACACTAATATTCATGAGGCTAGTGAAATTCAGCTACTCCATATGATAATTGAAAACCCTTCCTATAAAGCAATGACATAACATCATATTCTTAAGCCAGTGAAGGGGGATCAGTCACCTTAATGCAGTACCGGTCCCAATCGGGGATTATTGGAAAGGGTTGGTATCAGAATGATCCTCAGGTCGTAAAACTCTGAACCAAAACCTACAACTGAGTCTCCAAGAGGTATATGAGTCCCAGCGACCCTATATGAATATGGTAAAAGCTTGTGAAAGTAGTGGTTTATTCAGTTTTTCTTTTATTCTGTAATAAAATGATTGTATTACGCACTATGATATTTACATATCTTGTTCACACACACACACACACACACACACACACACACACACACACACACACACACACACACACACACACTCACACACTCACACACTCACACACACACTCACACACACACACACACACACACACACACACACACACACACACACACACACACACACACACACACAGAGAGAGAGAGAGAGAGAGAGAGAGAGAGAGAGAGAGAGAGAGAGAGAGAGAGAGAGAGAGAGAGAGAGAGAGAGAGAGAGAATGGTTAGCTTTAAGTGAAGTCTCGGAAATGGGTGAATTTAATCCGTTTATCGAATGATAGACGTAAAAAATGAACCTCCGTTGCTGCTTTACTTGAAGCATTTTGTACTTAAAAATGCAGGTGAAATGCAGAATATTTGCATATGTTTGTATAAATGGTATGTGTTTGTTAATGCTCATTTTTTTATTTGTATATATATGGTAGTTTTTGTTCAGACTGATTTTTATTTGTATTTGTATATGTAATATTTTTATGTTAGTTTTATTTGTCCTCTCTATTTTTTTCAGAGATAGATAAACAAGCAGCTAGATAGAAAACATAGATAAATAGATAGATAGATAAATGGATAGATAGATAAATAGATCGATCGATATATAGATAGATAGATAGATAGATAGATAGATAGATAAATAGATAGATAGATAGATAGATAGATAGCTAGAGAGAGAGAGAGAGAGAGAGAGAGAGAGAGAGAGAGAGAGAGAGAGAGAGAGAGAGAGAGAGAGAGAGAGAGAGAGAGAGAGAGAGAGAGAGAGGGAATATACTTGGTTTAAGAGAGTTAGGAATTTTTCCTTCCATTTATTCTTATTTATTTATTTATTTATTTATTTATTTTCATATTTACATTTTATTTATTAATAATGAGAATTTAGGTTCAAAAGGTGGAGATGATGAATTTTATTATTATTATTATTATTATTATTATTATTATTATTATTATTATTATTATTATTATTATTATTATTATTATTATTATTTTTTTAGTATTGTCAGTTTTTCACCTGAATGAAGAAAATGGACATTGATTGATAAAAATGTAAATATATTAATATATAGATAAAGACCTAATAAGTAAGTAAATAGATAAATAATATTATTATTTAGTAAGTGAATTTCAAACGTTTCAATGACTCATGCATCGGCAATCAACAACAAAAGTTGTCTCTGCTGAAAATATGAAGAAAATATAATTGAAAAAAAAAAACACTGAAATATCTTATACATAAAAGAAAGGGGGGGGGGGTTCCAGTCAGGGAGAGCGAAGGTAAAAATAACTGGAGTCGAAGGAATGTTGTCGTTCGAGGAAGTTACGAAAAACATCCCACGAACGTAACGGGATGGACACTCTTGAGACACTCTAAAGGTTGTTTTCTTTGTTTATGTTTTGAGGTCATGTCCGGTGTCATGGCGGAACATCCTGGCCCATTTACCATGTGGGTGGCCCAGGCAGGCTGGTGATTGAAAGGTTGCGGCTGTTATCCCCAGGGAAGTAAGAGGAGTGATAAAGGTATATTGGTTTCTGGTGAATGTGTGCTTTGACTTGGCCACCTCTTACAAGGGGGATAGTGGGCATTGTTTAGGTATATTTATATATGTATGTATGCGGTTTGTCACTCCACCAACAGACGCCATGATGCTGATTACCCACCCGACCACTAGAGGCGCCACTGCGTCTAAACTTTAATGACAGAGATGTGATAGAGATTATATATGTTAGCTCTAGTATGATACTAAGTATGAATAATTATTCCTGATCATATATATATATATATATATATATATATATATATATATATATATATATATATATATATATATATATATTGTAACGACTGTAGTTACTTCACTACTTCAAACGGAAAGCAAGAGTTATTGTACTTAATATATAAAAGAGGATGTTCACCAATACAAGCAGAATATTGAACTGATTTAATGATCAAATTCAGGGTTATTTATATATACAGGTATTTCAGTGGGAGGAGTTACAAGCAACAAAAGAGTAATTATTGACCCATTGAATACAACTTTAAAATAACTTAATAATTACTAAATTATTACCTATTTACAATAATTGCATATTTTGATAAAAAATATTATATACAATTTGTAAGTTTGTACAATATATATATGAGGTCCGTCTCTTCTCCATAAGCCAGTCAAATATTTTATGCAGTGGCGCCTCTAGTGGTCGGGTGGGACAACAGAGTCTTGTCGTCCTCCGGTAAGTTAGCGTTGGTTATTCTTTAACCAATACCTTGAACCTAACGCAAACATTAATAAACATCCCCACAAATATATCCTAATAAGCAAACCACGAAACTTTAACCAGCACCTTGAACCTAACGCACATATTACCAGTCACACTGGGACATGGACCTAAACTAGTAAACAGCTCATTAGTGCTCCCGGATCCATTAGTGAAGAATCATATTAAAAGAATGGTGCCTTTGTTTAAAGAAGTGGATCTATTATTATTAAAACGCCCAATTAAATGCGTGGAATAATCACCTTAATCACTGTATAAACACAGATAAAGTCGTTACGGAGTGAAACTTTTATATACATTATATCTTTGGTTAAAATTAATTTGGTTTTGTTTCAAAGAGATTAGCTTATTATTGTTATTGTATATTAATGAACGCACATACAAACACGTATGTACTCGTAGCTATTGTTGTGGTTGTTATTATTATTATTATTATTATTAGTATTATTATTATTATCATCATCATTATTATTGTTATTGTTTTTATTATTATTTTCTTAGTACTACTACTACCACAACCGCTACAATTATTATTATTATTATTATTATTATTATTATTATTATTATTATTATTATTATTATTATTATTATTATTATTATTATTTATATTATTATTTATATTATTATTATTATTATTATTATTATTATTATTATTTATATTATTATTATTATTATTATTATTATTATTACCTACCATTTTAAGTGGGAAACAGCCACGGTATATGTATGTATGTACCATTAGAAGACATTATTTTGATATATCATATCTATATTCCAGTCAATTACAGCTTCGCATAAAAGTAGAAACAAGGGAAGATAAATTTGGTGTATTATATGTTTGAGTGTGTGCATGCATGCTTGTGTGTGTACGTGTGCGTATATTTGTGTGAGTGTTTTCATACACACACACACACATTCGCGAAAGAAGGAAGTGTGTTAGAAGGTCGACATGAACTATAGGAAACCGGAAGTCAATCACGTGGCGAGTACTCGACAGACGATGGAAAAATTATTTAGTTTCTCATCACCATCATAACGTGAAATATGATTTATGATGATATGTATGTTCATACTCTGCCTAACGTTATGCTCGATGTATCTCTTAAGCCACTTCGGTAACCTATATATAGTTACCTAGTTAATGGAAATTGCTTTATATATACTATTTATGTATGTATGTATATACACACTCGCTTATAATCATGCACATATGCTTGCACACACACACACACACACACACACACACACACACACACACACACACACACACACACACACACACACACACACACACTCACACCGCGCGTTCAGTGACACACGGAATTGCTCCTCTTAAATTTTTAACTGTTTCGAGTGACTAAGTGCTTAGTGGAAAACTTTACCATAATTTCCATAAATCTGAAATCCTGCAGAGTATTGTGAGTACAAAAACTTATGTTTGTTGTAAGACGAGACTGTTCATATTAAAGGAAAAAAAATTGAGAACTTTTTCGTGAGGAAGAGAGAGAAGCTGCCGTCCAGTTCTGCCTTGAGGGAAATCTAGAAGAGTTGCCAGAGGTGGAGCCATCACATCACATTACCTAATTTTTTGTGTAAACTGGGGAAAGCTCTTAAGCCGTTTTACCTGATCCTGTGGTTCTATATATTGTTAAAATCAGTATCCTTCCCATTTATATTAACTAGTTAGTTAGTTTGATACACGAAAAAATTGAATAATAAAAGAAAAAAAAATTACCAAATACCCACCTGTCAACAGTACTGGGTTAAGTTGCCAAGTAGTACAGCAGTCTTATTTTCTTCATTTTTTTTTTGCTTTTCTTTTAGCTTTCTGTTTTACTATTTTGTTATTTTGTATATATATTGAGTTAAATGTAAAGTCTAAATCCCGTGATAACATATCTTGGTTAGCAAGTCAGTTTATCAGTTAGGAAGAATATATAACAGAAACAGGTGGGTGCCACCTCAAACACAAATTCGAATTTTCCTTCAGGTTTGACTTTTGTTTTTCTTTTTCTTTTATACTTAAATTACCATGGTCAAGTTTTTAAGTTAAGATGTGTGTTACCAGAAAGGAGACAAACTGAGTCACTAAATAGCACTTATATGGAGATATACAAATAAAAATTCTGTGTGAAGCTAAATTAGAAGTTTTTCTCTTTTCTTTTTTTTCCTCTTTCTCGTCTTCTTTCTATATTCTGTGAGAGGGAGAACATAAAAATGAAGCCATCTCTGTCCCAAACCTCTCCCACCCATGGGTCGGGAGAAGGGGTAGTCATCAGGGGACTCAAACAGAGAATCAAGAAGTTAAAGGAAATGGTTATAAGCCTTGATGATAAAATTCGGAATATGGATGGAGAAATGAAAGAGAATGAAACACTCAGAGAACAAATAAGATCTTTGGAGGAAGCAAATAAAGCACAAAGGCAGGAGAGAAAGGAACTAGAAAAAAGAATAAAGAAGCTGGAAGGGGAAAAGAGTCAACTAGAATCTAGAATTTCTAAACAAGAAGATAAAAACAAACAGCTGAATGACAACCTAAAGGAATTAGATGTTAGTTCACTGCTCTCTTCTGAGAGAGACGAGATTGCTGCTTGGAATGTTCAGATTAAGGAAAACATTGAACAGTTCAGAAAAGATTTCCAGGAGCTGAATATGGAAAATGATGCCATGAAAACGTCCTTTGCTGATGCACTAAAGGGGAATGTGGCAGTAAAAGAGGCTGTAAAGGTGGTGGCACTGGAAAACATACAAACAGTTGACTATAAAGAGACAGTAATCGAAAAAATGAAAGACGTTGTGATGGAAAGGGCAAACCCACTCATCAGACAGGCACTTGATAAGGAGAAGACAGTGGTAATCTCAGGCATAAGTGAATCCCAGGAGCCAACATGGCAGGGGAGACTTGAAGAAAATAAAGCTAACGTTGTAGACCTGATAAGAAAGCTTGGAGTAGTATGTGGTCCTGGGGATATTGTAAACATACACCAACTAGGTAAATATTCGAGGGAAGGAAAGCCGAGACCAACAAAAGTAACCTTTGAGAGAGGGGAGACATGTAGGGAAATATTGTTGAGAAAAAAAAGTCTAAAAGACCTTCAAGAATGCAAAGAAGTGTTCATTAGACGATACAGAACACAGGAAGAGATGGGAAAGATCAAAAACTTGTTGCAAGAGGCAAGAAGGTTAAATGATGAAAGAAATGAAGAAGAGAAGAAAAATTTTCGTTACAAAATACTTCCAGACAAAGGGGAGATAAT
This sequence comes from Halocaridina rubra, assembly GCA_037179515.1. Lineage (NCBI taxonomy): Eukaryota > Metazoa > Arthropoda > Malacostraca > Decapoda > Atyidae > Halocaridina > Halocaridina rubra. The sequence continues at coordinate 8,959 of JAXCGZ010006988.1, read as the reverse complement.
GAAGATAATGACAGAAGATCAGGGGATGGGGCCTCATTAAGATTGTTATACACAAATGCTGATGGATTAGCTGGTAAGGCAGTAGAACTAAAAGATAGGATTCACAACAGTAAGGCAGATATAGTAGCAATTACAGAGACTAAGTTGAGTGAGGACATAAACAGTGTCACAGTTTTTCCTAAGGGCTTCAGAATACTAAGGGTCGAAAGATCTGAGAGGACTGGTGGAGGGATAGCACTGCTCATAAGTGAGAGGATTCAAGTTGAAGAAACAAACTTGGCTATAGAAAGTGAGTTCAGGGAATTTCTTGTTGCTCGCATAAATACTGGGTCAGAGAGCATTATAATAACTGTTGTATACAACCCACCAAGGAACCAAAATAGGCTTGAAATTTATGAGGAAAGTCATATAGGTACGATTGAAGTCATAAACTCAGTTGTTAACATGGCACGGGAGAAAAAATGTAGGATTTTGATTATGGGAGACTTTAATCATAAAGAGATAGATTGGATAAATCTTGACCCACACAGTGGTGAGGACTCATTTGGGGCAAGATTCCTAGATTGCGTACAAGGGAATTTCCTACACCAACATGTAATGGAACCAACAAGAGCCAGGGGTGGGGATGAGCCATCACTACTTGATCTAGTGTTCACAGATAATGTGTTGGATATTGAAAATATTGAGTATGAACCACCAATTGGAAAGAGTGACCACTGTGTGTTGTTGATGGAGTATATCATTGAAGACATTCTTCCTGAGAGTAGAGGCACTGAGGACATGAGGAGGAACTATCCGAAAGGAGATTACATCAAAATGAATGAGCTTTTTGCAGTTATTGACTGGAGAACCTTATTTTACAACAAATCTGTACAAGAAATGTATGACATCTTTTGTGAGAAATATGGGAAGATAGTAGATTGCTGCATACCTGTCACCAAAGTAGGTGTAATTCATGCCAGAGAGAAATGGTTCGATAATGGGTGTAAAAGAGCTAAGGAGTGGAGAGACAAATGCTGGAAAAGGTATAGGAGGAGAAAAAACATAAATGCCTGGCAAACCTACAAAAGAGCAAGAAATGACTACCTAAGTAAAAGGAGAGAGGCAGAGAGAGATTATGAGAGGGACATCACCAGGAAGGCTAAAGAAAATCCCAAGCTTTTCCACAGCTTTATCAGAGGAAAACTGAAGGTAAAAGAACAGGTTTTAAGGCTAAAGAGAGCGGATGGAAGCATCACTGAGACGGACGAAGAGATCTGCAAAGAATTGAACAAGGAGTTTCAGTCAGTATTTACAGTAGAAAATACCCCACCCCCTCAGATTGCAGTGATAGAAGCTCAAGGGCCGGTATTAGAGAACATCAACCTTACAGCCACAGAGGTATGCAAAGCGCTGAAGGATTTAGATGTTCATAAAGCTATAGGTCCTGATGACATATCCCCTCATGTGCTTAAAAAATGCGCAAACACAATATCAGTGGCACTAAGTATCATATTTAAGGAGTCACTGGAGTCGGGGGAGATTCCAAGATGCTGGAAACAAGCAAATGTGATACCTATCTTCAAAAAGGGAAGGAGGGATACGGCTCTGAACTATAGACCAGTTTCCTTGACCAGCATAGTTTGCAAACTTATGGAGAAACTACTAAGGAAACATATCTCTCTTCACTTGGAATCCTTCAACTTTTTGTCAGTGAGGCAACATGGCTTCAGAGAAGGAAGATCAACAGTAACAAACTTATTAGAATTTTATGATGAGGTAAGCCAAATCTTACAGGAAAGAGAGGGCTGGGCAGATTGCATATTCCTAGACTTCCAGAAAGCGTTTGACACTGTTCCACATGGGAGACTTATTAGGAAGCTGCAATCAATGGCTAGAATAGGTGGAAATGTCTTGGAATGGATAAAAACTTACTTAGAAGGAAGGGAACAGAGGGTTAGAGTAAGACACTCAGTGTCTGAATGGAGAAGAGTTAGTAGTGGAGTTCCACAGGGTTCAGTTTTAGGGCCACTTTTGTTCCTTGTATATGTAAATGACCTACCAGAGTCTGTAAATTCATTCATGAATATGTTTGCAGATGATGCAAAGATTGTGAAGAAAGTAAAAAACGAGATCAATGGTAGAGAACTTCAGGAGGATCTAAATAATCTGCATGAGTGGTCAGAAAAGTGGCTAATGAAATTCAATACCTCAAAATGTAAGGTAATGAGAATGGGTACAAGTGCAAGAAGGCCCAAGCTTGACTACTCGGTAGCTGGAGTACAACTTCAAGAGACAGAAAATGAGAGAGATCTAGGAGTAAACATACTGGCAGATTTGTCTCCAGAAATACATATAAATGGCGTAGTAAGGGCAGCATATGCATTCTTATCAAATGTAAGGGTAGCCTTCAGGCACATGGACAAGGAAATGTTCAGAAATATTTATGTAACCTATGTGAGGCCAAAACTCGAATATGCAGCCCCCTTTTGGAATCCGCACTTGAAAAAGCACATAGCTAAGCTTGAAAAAGTTCAAAGACATGCCACGAAACTGGTGCCAGAAATACGCAATCTCGGTTATGATGAGAGGCTGAGGGAATTAGACTTGCCATCACTCGAAGCTAGAAGAGTAAGGGGGGATATGGTGACAGTCTTTAAATTCCTTCATGGTTATGATAGAGTGGATAGGGATCGATATTTCGATATGGCTGGCTCTAGAACTAGAGGACATAGTTTGAAGCTTCGTAAGAAAACTTCTTTGCAGGATGTAAGGAAATACTTTTTCAGTGTAAGAGTAGTTGATAATTGGAATTGGCTAAGCGAGGAGGTAGTTAATGCTATCTCAATCCATAGTTTTAAGGACAGGTACGATAAGTATCACTAAGTCTAAAAATGGAACCGATCAGGAGACGGGAAGATACGAGCTTTGGGCTCTTTCCCGTAAACACAATTAGGTAATCACAATTAGGTAATCACACACACACACACACACACACACTATATATATATATATATATATATATATATATATATATATATATATATATATATATATATATATATATGTGTGTGTGTGTGTGTGTGTGTGTGTGTGTTATTAAATTTATTCTAACTTATTGTATTCTTTATGCATTTTAGTTTTTATTTGTTTATATGTTTATTCTTTTTAATTTCTTGTACATGCAGTTATATTATTGTTATCTAATAGTTATGTAATATTTATGCTTATTTCTTAATGAAGTCTGTTGAAGTATATTGCTTGAGACCCCTTTACACTGTGTTGATTTTTCCCCACCATCAAAATTGGTGCATAATTTTAATAATTATTCTATAATTGACTCCAAACATTTAATGGAACGTCCAGCCTAAATTCCCCTGCTCCAACATATCTATGTCCACTCCCATTTGCATGAGGATTAATGTGATACATGTGTACTCTTTAGGTACTGAGATGTACGGTACTAATTGTACTGTGGATCCAGGAAATGTACTTATAGTGTTTTTATTGTTTGATAAGTTTTTTGGTAAAGAAATGTGATGAAAATCTTGCCAAAATCTATTTAGTTGAAAAATTGACTCGTCTTTGGTTTCGGTTCCGGTTTAACGCCACGGAGTCCCTTTTCTACCAATGACTATGATGGTTGCCTTCTTGCGAAGGACTTGTTTTGGCAGATGTAATCGTTACCCTGAGTGCATGCCCTTGCTAACCTCAGGCCGTGACGGGGCGCGAACCCTCGACCTGACGCCTCAGAGTCGCGGACGCTACCGCTTGAGCCACGGTGACTACTAAAACTGACTTGTCTAAACACACAAATGATGATATTTCAGTGCAGACTCTGATGTCTTTCGACACATTCGACACATTTTATAGATTAATAATGAGTGTAATGTATCATTGCGTTTCACTTGCAATCAACAGTACGCGCAAATACACTTCTGTGCTTGCACGCAGGCACACACTCTCACCCGCTCACACACACCCAAACACACCCACGCTCTCTTTCCCAAACACAGGCGTACAGACTCTCTCTCTCTCTCTCTCTCTCTCTCTCTCTCTCTCTCTCTCTCTCTCTCTCTCTCTCTCTCTCTCTCTCTCTCTCTCTATCTATCTATCTATCTGTATATATATATATATATATATATATATATATATATATATATATATATATATATATATATATCTTGCACTATTACACATACCCGAACACAATATTGTTATTATTCTCACTAACGCACTTGCGCGCGCGCACACACACACACACACACACACACACACACACACACACACACACACACACACACACACACACACACACACACACACTCCCTCAATTTTACTCACCTCACGTACTCGCTTGTTAAATCCTCAGCTGCAAGAGGCTTTTCTAAATGTCACATTTCCATTAATTTCCATTTTCCATTACGATCCCATTAATCTCACTAGAATGGGTGGGTTCTCTCGCTCTCCCCTCCTACCCATCCATTGAACAGTCGTCGTATTTCTATAAAACAAGTGTCTCTGTACTACAAGACATGCAAATGGAGGGAATATGCTACACATAGTTCCGGTTTTACGTCACGAATTCCCTTTTCTACTAAGGGCTAGGACGGTTGCCTTCTTGCGAAGGACCTGTTTTGGCAGATGTAATCGTTACCCTGAGTGCATGCCCTTGCTAACCTCAGACTGTGACGGGGCGTGAACCTTCGACCTGACGCCTCAGAGTCGCGGACGCTACCGCTTACACCACGGTGATTAGAATAAGCTACAGATAGTGATTTATAATATATAGTGGCCGCTTAGGCCGGGTGGTAGAACGCGTGATTTTGATTCGTCGTTTCGTCGGTTCGAGACCCTCCTCGGTGTTATGTATAAAAAGGATATTCATTGGGGTAATGGTCACACTGCTAAAACCAAAATCCATCGATAGGAGGCACCTTCAGAGACCTTACTAGAAAAGGGAGACTGTGACGTAAGACCGAAAATGAAACTGATTATGCAACAGAGTTCATTTTACAAGGGTTTCTAGAACTGCAAATAGTTTTCTAGTTTGGTAAATATGCAATAGAATTTATTACATTAAATTAATTAAATGAATTAATGCATTAATAACTATCTAAGTAAATAGGTTAAGGCGCAAACATATATGTAAGTACACACACACACACACACAAACACACACACACATACACACACACACACACACACACACACACACACACACACACACGCACACACACACACACACACACACACACACACACGCACACACACACACACACACACACACACACACACACACACACACATATATATATATGTTCTACAAATAGATAATTAGCTGTTAAGTAAATTGTTTTATGTCTTATTCAATAATAATAATAATAATAATAATAATAATAATAATAATAATAATAATAATAATAATAATAATAATTAATAATAATAATAATAATAATAATAATAATAATAATAATGATAATAGGATGGTTGCCTACATTAGATTAGACTGATAAACTTGTATAATATTTTTTCGTTTTGATAGACCTCGCAAGTCGTGAAAACGACTGATTCGGGATCGAACCCATCGCGGAAAGTTTGGAAGGGCATCCAGCCTTAATCCTCCAACTCCTGCATATCTGTGTCTACTTCCGTCAAATGAGGACAAATTTGATACTTGAAAGAGTGTGAGACTAATTAATTAATATGTTCAGTATTTTTTCCTTGTTCTCATTTTTTCCCAATTTCATGTGGGGTCACTAGAAGTTAGCTGCCTTCTCCAATCAGTATCTCTCTCTCTCTCTCTCTCTCTCTCTCTCTCTCTCTCTCTCTCTCTCTCTCTCTCTCTCTCTCTCTCTCTCTCTCTCTCTCTCTCTCTCTCTCTCCAGAGAGAAATATTTCATCATATCGTCAGTTGAATTATAGACCAAAACTTAGTGGCAACCGCTTTGTCAGAAAGACGTGGAATTGGGGTGGGAAATGAGGGGGATTCTGGGGTGGGGAGTGTTGTACCCCTCTTCACGAGGGGATGACTGTGATAAATGGTACTGGGTGTTCCTTTGGGGGGGCCTTATTGCTTCCAAAAGAATGATGAATTAAAAAAAAGAAAAACAAAAAGGAATTTTTTATTTAGTGGCAGCGATGGTGAATTAGTGAACTAATTTTTTAAAAGTATTTTATTGTTTTCACACACACACACACACACACACACACACACACACACACACACACACACACACACACACACACACACACACACACACACACACACACACACACACACACACCACACACACACTTACTTATATTACATAGTTATTTTAAAATTCGAGATTTCTCTCTCTCTCTCTCTCTCTCTCTCTCTCTCCTCTCTCTCTCTCTCTCTCTCTCTCTCTCTCCCTCTCTCTCTCTCTCTCTCTCTCTCTCTCTCTCTCTCTTTCTCTCTCTCTCTCATACACACACACACACACACACACACGTATGTTAGGCAAGCCCTTGTTTATTTATTCCTCCATCAAGATAATTATGCCAAAATATACACAGCCTTGGGCAGGTGAGACAGCACTCTCTTCATTATATCCATATTTATAACGAACACGTTCCTTAAATGAATAAATTAAAGGGGGGTTTGCACAGTCAAACGGTTCGTCGAACGCGGTTCGACAGACAAGTGTTTGAAGTGATATTCGAACGTGTGAACGGGGTATTTGGTTGTCGAACACGTTCGACAAAACGTGTTCGACAGCCAAATACCCCGTTCACACGTTCGAACATCACTTCAAACACTTGTCTGTCGAACCGCGTTCAACGAACCGTTTGACCGTGCACACCGTCCTTAAAGTATAGCCAGTATTTCCTTCGTTTATACAGTGTCGCTGTTTTGCACTAGTCTCTAGACACAAGTATTGGTTTTGTTTACTTTTGGATGTCTTTTTTGCCAACAACTCTCTCCTTCTTATGTAACACTATTAATCCACATTCGAATGGGGATTGTCAAAGACAGGTTGGATCTGGGGAATTCAGGCTGGATTGTCTTCCTAACGCCCTGTGGTAGGATCGAAAACGGGTTTGTCACTTCCCGAGTTGAGCGTTCTGACCATTAAGCTAACCATGTTTTCATGCTCGCCACTTCCCGACTTAAGCGCTGTACCACTGAGCTACCGCGGCCCTCATTACGATAATATATATATATATATATATTGAAACTTTCCTCAATGTATAAATGAGTAACTTTAGTCCCAGTCTAATATTTACAATATTCTTAAAAGCAGAATTGATTGAAAGGTCTTTATTCTGAAAAAAAAAATGCCCACTCATTTCTTTAAAAAAAAAAAAAATTGATTGATAGGTATTTATTCTGAAAAAATGCCCACTCATTTCTTTAAAAAAAAAAAATCTTTTAAGCTGTGTTAAGTGAATCTAATTTTTATCGAAAAAATTGAACAGTAATTTTTTTTTTTCCATGAAATTAGTACAGTACTTATTGTTAAATATCCGACTTGATTGAGAGAAATTTATACCGAAGAAAATGAGCATAAAAACTGATAAAAAGAAAAAAAATAAATAAATAAACACTTAACTGAATGAAATATATTCTGTTGCTCAAGTTTCCAAGGCCGGCGAATTTAACAACAAATTTGTTTTTGTTGTCGTTACTGTTGTTAATTTTTGATGTTGTTAATTCCCGCCCTCCTCTTGCATAATTTTTTTGTTGTTAAGGAGTTTTAGAAGTCGTCAATGATTGTAGTCGCCGTGGCTCAAGCGGTAGCGTCCGCGACTCTGAGGCGTCAGGTCGAGGGTTCGCGCCCCGTCACGGTCTGAGGTTAATGCACTCAGGGTAACGATTACATCTGCCAAAATAAGTCTTTGGCAAGAAAGCAACCGTCCTAGCCCTTAGTAGAAAAGGGAGTCCGTGACGTAAAACCGGAACAAACAAACGAATATATATATATATATATATATATAATATATATATATATATATATATATATATATATATATATATATATATATATATTCTTTCCTTCTTGGAAGTGGGTGAGTTTATCCCAAATTGGGACCTGAAGTGCCTCTACCTCCCGTAGTTTAATTTCTCTTTCTGTTTTACTTTATATATATATATATTCTTTCTTTCTTGGAAATGGGTGAGTTTATCCCATATTGGGAGCTGAAGTGCCTCTACCTCCCGTAGTTTATTTTTTCTTTCTATTTTACTTTACATATATCTTCTTTCCTTCTAGGAAGTGGGTGAGTTTATCCCATATTGGGACCTGAGTGGCCTCTACCTCCCGTAGGTTATTTTCTCGATGTCTCTAATTTCTTCTTTTCTTCTTGGAAGTGGGTGGGATTAATCCAAGTGAGGAGCTTGGTGACCTCATCCTCACATCAGTTCAGTACCATTCATAAACCAGAAAAAAATTAGAGAGTTGGTGTCAGAATAGGCATCCGGCTGTAACACACTGAACCAAAATCACACATTAGTCTCCAAGAGATTGATGAAGATCAGCGACCTCATGTAAAATTGGGAAAAGCTGATGATTAAGAAAACTTTTAGAATCTCCAATTTGCTTCACAATACCCATGCGAATGGGGGTGGATGCAGACATGTTGAAGCTGGGGATTAATATTTGATAACCTTCTTAACGCTCCGCGGTGCCATCAAACCCAGTTTAGTCGCTTCCCGACTTGCGCACTCTTCTGCTGAGCTACCCCGGTTCTTTATGCTCGAAAGAGACATGGCTTGATAATATTAGAAAATTAATATTGTAATGGCGATTTTTGCAGACGGTTTAAATTGCTAATTGATATTATGAGCATATTCATCGAAGTCTGTTATTTAAACTGACGCTTTTTAATTCGAAAAAGTTTCATGTCATGATCCAAATTCATTGTTAATTACTTAATCTATATATGTATAGAAGATGATGCGATAAAAAGTAGTACTAGTCGTAGTAATAATACTACTACTACTAGTAGTAGT
>JAXCGZ010006987.1:2500-15000 GCA_037179515.1 Halocaridina rubra | reverse complement strand
CCAAGGATTCAATTTCCATTCTATAATAGGGTGACCAGAATTGCACAGCATAATCTAAATGGGGCCTAACTAATGCAAGATAGAGCTGCAAAATAACTTTTTCCGTCCTATTGCTGACGCTTCTTGAGATAAATCCTAAAATTCTGTTTGCTTTATTTCTGACTGCTGTGCATTGCTCTCTTGGCTTAAGACTACTACTCACAAGAACTCCCAAATCCCTTTCACACTGAGAACTCATGATTTCATGGTTATTTAGCTTATAACTAGTATTGTCTTTTATAGTACCCATTTTAACTACTTTACATTTTCACCATTAAATTCCATTTGCCATTTGTCCGACCATTCAGATAATCTATTTAGATCTTCCTGTAAAGCATGAATGTCTTCTTTTCCATTTATAGTTCTACCTATTTTAGTGTCGTCTGCGAATTTACTTAGGTTACTACTGATATCCGAATCCAGATCATTTAGATATACGATGAATAATAGAGGACCCAGTACCGAGCCTTGTGGTACCCCGCTTGTAACCGAGCCCCACTCTGATTTCTCTCCATTTATGCAAACCCTCTGTTTTCTGTCTTTTAACCATTGTTTGATCCATCTGAGCACAGCTCCTCCTATACCCTGAGCTTCCAGCTTTTTAACTAATCTTTTGTGAGGAACTCTATCAAAAGCTTTGCTAAAATCTAGATATATTGTATCATATTCTTTGCCACAATCTACTGCCTCGTAAACTTCTGAATAAAAAGACAGTAAGTTTGTAAGGCACGAAAAACCCTTAAGAAACCGGTGTTGTGAAAGTTTTATCAGTCTGTGTAATTCTAGATGTGCCCTTATTTTATTTGCAATTATGGATTCTAGAATCTTACCCACTGTTGACGTTAAACTTACCGGCCTATAATTATTCTTTTTAACACGTTCTCCTTTTTTAAATATTGGTACCACATCTGCCAATTTCCACTCCATGGGTACCGATCCTAATTTTATTGAATTATTAAATAATGCAGTTAGAGGACAACTAAGCTCTTCCTTGCACTCCTTTAATATTCTAGCATATATTCCATCAGGTCCCGGAGATTTATGAGCCTTTAATTTATCTATTTCTTTTATTACCTCCTCTCTCGTAATATTTATTGAACTAAGTATATTATCGGGACTGTCTCTGTAAATGGATTCTACTTCCGGAATATTTTCCAAGTTTTCATTTGTAAATACAGATAAGAAATAATCATTTAAACATGTACACATCACTTTGTCGTCATCTGTGATATGGCCATTGGCTACTTCAATTGGTCCGACTTTTTCCTTAAATTTTGTTTGATAATGTTGATAAAACCCTTTAGGATTTTCTTTAGCTTCTCCTGCTATTCGAACTTCGTATTTTCTTTTCGATTCTCTAACTATCTTTTTAACTTCCCTGTTTAACTGTATATATTGCTGCCTCACCTGCTCTTCACCTCTTTTTAGTTTCCTGTATATTCCTCTTTTAATACCTATAAGATTCTTTATTCTATTGTTCATCCATTTAGGGTCATTTTTTCTTGATCTGCAATGTTTCATGGGAATATAGTCTCTCTGACTATTCTTAAGAGTCATGACAAAATTGTTATATTCCTCATCCAAATTTATGTTAACTGACGGGCTGCTGTTCTTTCCTGTGAGAGAATTTAATGTATTGATCTTATCTTGTGATAATCCTTGGCATGTGGTACCCAAATTTCGGGGTAATCCGCTACCTGCAACCTGACCTGCTGGATTAACTACCCACATCTGTACCCCAGAAATCCCTTCCCATACCTCATTAGATAATTTAGTTTTTAAGCCCTCAAAATCTCCTGCTCTAAAGTTTGGAACAATATTCTTATTTTCCTTTATAGTTTCCTTGAAAATTATGTTAAATCTAATGGAATCATGGTCACTGTTGCCCAATTTTTCACCAACTTCTAAATTTGTAACCATATTCTCTCTATTACTAAGAACTAAATCTAGTGTATTCACCCCCCGTGTTGCTTCATGTACATGCTGAGAAAGGAAATTGTCTTCTACTACTTCCAAAAACTCCTTAGAGCTACTAGCACCTGTTATGGTTTCCCAGTTAATATGTCTAAAATTAAAATCGCCTACAATGCAAACTCTATTTGACCTGGTCACTTTAGAAATTTCATCGTGTATAACTTGCGACTCTATATTATCTAGATCAGGTGGTCTGTAGACTACTCCTACAACTAGACTTTCTATACTATTTTTAATTTCAACCCATAAGGTTTCTGAATTTAGATTTGTCTTAATTCCAGACTTAATGCAGCTTCTGAGGCTATCTTTAATATACATAATTACCCCTCCCCCTCTTTTATCTGCACTACGATCAGCATTATAAAGTTTATATCCTGTAATTATGTACTCAGCTTTAAGGTGTTTGCTTTCTAATTTAATCCAACTTTCACTAATGCATATTATATCCGGTCTCTCACTACATACTATGGCTCTCAGTTCTTCTATCTTGTTACCTAAACTACGGCTATTTGTATAATATACTTTTAAACTTTCTCTAGCTTCACCCTTCTTGTGGCTATTCTTTTTGTTAATATTTGTTCTATGTAACAAATGGTTCTTATCCTTAGACTCCCAGTTATTTGACCCACTATTTACTGAACCCTTACTGACTAATTTCTCTGCACAAGTATTAATCATTTCATTATTTGTGTCTAACAAAACCCCCCTACCTCTCTGTCTATCATACCAGCCAATACCGAGACACCTGAATTAGAAAGATGCACTCCATCCCTTGCATACATATGCTTACGACTTGTGAAGTGATCCCACCCGTCTATAAAACCTATATTATTCTCCCGACAGAAGACTTTCATCCTAGCATTTACTCCTATAGCTCGAGACCACCACTCTGAACTTTGGCTAAGCCTAGGGAGAATACCACACATCACAGGAACTGCACCCCTTTTCCTAATCTTATCCAGGGCTTGTCTATACAACCTAATCAGCTCTTCACTTCTACCATCCTGCACGTCATTTCCCCCAGCTATCAAACAAACAACATCTTTTTTCTCAATCCAGCTATTTATTGACTCACCCACCTTCTTCATACCTGCTCCAGGGAAAAAATATTTTCCTCTAACTCTGTGCCTGAGTTTCCTGTCTACATATCTGCATAGTGAATCCCCTACAATTACCAAAGAACGAGACTTATCCGGAGGATGGGTTACTCCGACCTTGGGAGACTTACCTAGGCTCTTGACCTGAGAGCTTTTCCCACTTCCATTTTTACGATCGCTAGTACACCTATCTGAAAAGCTATTATATGTTAAGAGTATAACTATTGAATTACTTATTGGACCATCGGAATTGCTAGTTTATTTATTTATAAATTGAACGAATGAGAATTATTTTTCCAAGGACGTCATCAGGGATACTTTATTTCGAAGTTTGTAAGAAGAATGTATAGCATTTTAGTGGTTTAGGTAAGTATTTTTAGTTAGGATAGTAAAAAATTGTTTCGTATGCCTATTGTCGCCATTTTTGTTGTGTATTCATCCGCCAGTTCTCTAGTTAGAGCCTATCGCCATCTATTGGTAGGTTTTGAACATTGGTATGGCCCGCTAAACTGTAGGTGTTCCAACAATAGTGAAATGCTAAGATAGAATTATAAGATTTAAATTTTTTTGCAAGATAATGCACTGCTCAGTGTGGTTTTAATAAGCTGAAAGAACTGGTAACTTTTTAAAAGAGGGGATTATGTGCCGAAAAACCCAAACCTAACCAAACCTAACCTAAGGGAAGGCGTCCTCCCTAGGCGGGGGGTCTATTTATATAAAAGTCATATTCCATCAATCCCCATAACTAAAATATTACCAATAAAACTAAGGTTATATAAAGTGAGACTGGATAGTTATTTTCCTTTTTTTTTTTTTTTTTTTGCATCCCCGAAGTTAATAGTTTTTCATATTGAATATGATGTGGGCGATTGCTAACGTTGTAATATAATGCTTGAGGATATTATCTAAGGTTTTTAGAAATAAGTTTTAAATGTGGTTATCCCAGATAAGGTTACTATGATTTGGTCGATAAAAAGAGGATGAAATTTTATCTGTTGAGAATGTTGTTAATGTCTGATTAAACTAGTCATTTCTACATTTGGTTTTCGTTTGTTATTCGATGTATTTTGTTTTAAACCAACCAGCATCTCAAGGCTAAGCAGTTGGAGTAATAACAGATTATCCTAGCAAGTTGAAATTCTATATAGCAGTCGCATGAATTAAAGATTTTTTTTAATGAAGCATTAAGAATAGAGAACTAGGCAAACAATATATTTAATTAATAATAATGTTATGGTAAGAATCGAAAAATAATATGAAAAATCACTGAGAAAATATTGAAGATTCGCCATTTTGTGTGACATTTCATTGTCTGATATTGACTACTGATTCTTATCCTAGAAACTAGCATATTCCGCCAGTTATTTATTTATTTATTTTTTTTACTCGCAGCCGATTTTTTTTTGGGGGGGGCGTGGTAGCTCAATGGCAGTGTGTGAGTCAGGAAACGATTATCGTTGGTTCAATCTCACTGCGAGATGTCAGGGAGTCCAGCCTTAATCTCCTAGCGCCGAAGTGTGTCCACTCCCAATTGAATGGGGACTAATTGTGACATTAAAAGAAGCGATCTCGCTTGCATAGGCGTAACCTTTGATACACTATCTTCAAAACCGACTAGGGCCCGATTTCTTAAGCAGTGTAAACCTAGGATGCCATATTGTTAGTTAGCTAGACACACACAAATGGATTTCATAAACGCATCTGACGAGGTTCTGTGTATGGCTAGGATCCCGTACGGGATTCTATGCCCGATTTCTTAAACAGTGTAAACCTAGGATACCATATTGTTAGTTAGCTAGACACACAAATGGATTTCATAAAAGCATCTGACGCGGTTCTGTGTATGGCTAGGATCCCTCATGGGATCCTAGTCATACACAGAACCGCGTCAGATGCATTTATGAAATTAATTTGTCTAGCCAACTAACAATATGGTATCCTAGGTTTAAACTGTTTAAGAAATCAGACCTTAGTCTCATCTGTTTTATTAACAGTATTTATCTCGTTTTGGATACTCATTTGTTATATGTAGTATACTGATATTCGTAAAATGCAAGGCTGGTTTGGTTAATCTCAATTTTTGAGCATAGATTGGTAGATTGAATTACCGCATTGCATATAAGGAAAATTAGCCTTTCTTGTAACTAAGAATCTAGTTTAGTTATAATAGTTTTATATGCTTAGAATTCTAACGTGTATATTTAAATCGGTTGTTGTAACCGTATATAATTCTATACATTTTATGTATACTAAACACCTTAAAGGTCAATCTTACATGCTGCCTTGATAGAAAGGGCCACACTTTACTTTATGAACTGTCTAAAGTTATTAAAATGACCATTTTACTGAATTATGAAATGACTGAAAGATAGGTGTTGTAATGACCTGAGTTTTCAAATTTACCAACTAGCGAGGAATTATTTTAACAGAAGCACTACTTTCCAATATTAATGTCCATTTTTATCTATTGCTTGTTGTCATGGTGAAAGAAAACATATGTATTTTGTAGTGAACTGATATTAATGTCATATTTATTAGGTTAATGATTGCTATTCTGGTTAGATTAGCTCAGCCCTAGTTAAGAAACGAATTGATAGTTTTAGTTTTTAGTTTTAGATATTTTTCCAGCGTCTTGATTACATTTGACACGATGGGGGTGTGAAAGTAAAACTGTACTAAAAAAAAATTACTGGGAACGTTTACTGCTCCTAGTTATAAAATTAGTTCCGGTTTTACGTCATGGACTCCTTTTTCTACTAAGGGCTAAGACGGTTGACTTCTTGCGAAAGACTTGTTTTGACAGATGTAATCGTTACCCTGAGTGCATGCCCTTGCTAACCTCAGACCGTGACGAGGCGCGAACCCTCGACCTGACACTTTAAAGTCGCGGACGCAACCGCTTGATCCACGGTGACTACCCTAGTCATAAAATTAGTAAGAAAAGTATATATTTTTTATTTATTTTTTTTTTAATGTTTTGTACTTCCATTTCATACTCTGAAAGGTGTGAAAGTAAACATTTACCATAACACCAATATACTGGCAAGTCTCTACATACTGCAGTAGAAAATCCCCCTTAATGGGAGTTGCTCTTATCCTTAGGGGATTGCATCCTGACAACATACTCCATAAAACAGCTCACCCTTTATGGCTTGTGGCTCTACACAAAAGGGCACAGTGTTAATTAAACAAGCTCTTCTGGTAGTTTTTACAATCTTCTGACATATTTGGCCTGAAGAATTATGACTCTTTGTATCTTTATATATTTTTTCCCATCGTTAAGGGTATTTTTATCATTATAATCATCGTTTCCAATGCCATTATTGTCAATATAGTTGTCGCTCATTATCATTGTCATAATCCCCATTGTGATTGATGATTTTTAAATTTTCATCATTATTATAATTACTATCATCATTACCATTATCATTGCCATCATTATCATGATTAGCATGGCTATAATTGTCATAGTTATGATAACCATCATTGTCAAAATACTATGATTAACATCATTATCATTGTCATCATTATTATCTTTATGACCTTTATCACTCATATCAAAATCAGCCTTAATAATAAACTAAGCCTGTGGATTGCAGCATTCCACCACTGGGTCCACACATCTAATTACTTACTTTGCTGACATAAACTCATTGAGGACTCCACTAACCTCTATCTCCAAGAGCTCTACAGAATGAATCGTATTATATAATTCTTGACGATTCAAACCAAGGACTTTTTGGTGTGAGCCTGTGACTGACTTGGCTGGTTAAGATTCTAGTATTGGGTACAGATTAGTGACCTCGAGTACATTAAATAACCCAGTTAATTAGGTTAGGCTAGGTTGAGGGCTTAAAAACTAAATTATCTAATGAGGTATGGGAAGGGATTTCTGGGGTACAGATGTGGGTAGTTAATCCAGCAGGTCAGGTCGCAGGTAGCGGATTACCCCGAAATTTGGGTACCACATGCCAAGGATTATCACAAGATAACATCAATACAATAAATTCTCTCACAGGAAAGAACAGCAGTCCGTCAGTTAATATAAATTTGGATGAGGAATATAACAATTTTGTCATGACTCTTAAGAATAGTCAGAGAGACTATATTCCCATGAAACATTGCAGATCAAGAAAAAATGACCCTAAATGGATGAACAATAGAATAAAGAATCTTATAGGTATTAAAAGAGGAATATATAGGAAACTAAAAAGAGGTGAAGAGCAGGTGAGACAGCAATATATACAGTTAAACAGGGAAGTTAAAAAGATAGTTAGAGAGTCGAAAAGAAAATACGAAGTTAGAATAGCAGGAGAAGCTAAAGAAAATCCTAAAGGGTTTTATCAACATTATCAAACAAAATTTAAGGAAAAAGTCGGACCAATTGAAGTAGCAAATGGCCATATCACAGATGACGATAAAATGATGTGTACATGTTTAAATGATTATTTCTTATCTGTATTTACAAATGAAAACTTGGAAAATATTCCGGAAGTAGAATCCATTTACAGAGACAGTCCCGATAATATACTTAGTTCAATAAATATTACGAGAGAGGAGGTAATAAAAGAAATAGATAAATTAAAGGCTCATAAATCTCCGGGACCTGATGGAATATATGCTAGAATATTAAAGGAATGCAAGGAAGAGCTTAGTTGTCCTCTAACTGCATTATTTAATAATTCAATAAAATTAGGATCGGTACCCATGGAGTGGAAATTGGCAGATGTGGTACCAATATTTAAAAAAGGAGAACGTGTTAAAAAGAATAATTATAGGCCGGTAAGTTTAACGTCAACAGTGGGTAAGATTCTAGAATCCATAATTGCAAATAAAATAAGGGCACATCTAGAATTACACAGACTGATAAAACTTTCACAACACGGGTTTCTTAAGGGTTTTTCGTGCCTTACAAACTTACTGTCTTTTTATTCAGAAGTTTACGAGGCAGTAGATTGTGGCAAAGAATATGATACAATATATCTAGATTTTAAGCAAAGCTTTTGATAGAGTTCCTCACAAAAGATTAGTTAAAAAGCTGGAAGCTCATGGTATAGGAGGAGCTGTGCTCAGATGGATCAAACAATGGTTAAAAGACAGAAAACAGAGGGTTTGCATAAATGGAGAGAAATCAGAGTGGGGCTCGGTTACTAGCGGGGTACCACAAGGCTCGGTACTGGGTCCTCTATTATTCATCGTATAGCTAAATGATCTGGATTCGGATATCAGTAGTAACCTAAGTAAATTCGCAGACGACACTAAAATAGGTAGAACTATAAATGGAAAAGAAGACATTCATGCTTTACAGGAAGATCTAAATAGATTATCTGAATGGTCGGACAAATGGCAAATGGAATTTAATGTTGAAAAATGTAAAGTAGTTAAAATGGGTACTATAAAAGACAATACTAGTTATAAGCTAAATAACCATGAAATCATGAGTTCTCAGTGTGAAAGGGATTTGGGAGTTCTTGTGAGTAGTAGTCTTAAGCCAAGAGAGCAATGCACAGCAGTCAGAAATAAAGCAAACAGAATTTTAGGATTTATCTCAAGAAGCGTTAGCAATAGGACGGAAAAAGTTATTTTGCAGCTCTATCTTGCATTAGTTAGGCCCCATTTAGATTATGCTGTGCAATTCTGGTCACCCTATTATAGAATGGAAATTGAATCCTTGGAGAGAGTGCAGCGAAGAATGACCAAGATGATACACAATATCAGAAATCTACCATATGAGGACAGATTAAAAAAACTTAATCTACATTCTCTAGAGAGGCGAAGAGTTAGGGGGGATATGATTGAAGTGTATAAATGGTTTAAAGGGATTAACAAGGGAGATATTAATAAAGTTTTAAAAATTCATGATCAAACCAGAACTCGTAATAATGGATTTAAGCTTGATAAATTTAGGTTCAGAAGGGAAATTGGTAAAAATTGGTTTGGTAATAGAGTAGCTGATGCATGGAACAAGCTTCCTAGTATGATAGTAAATGCCAATACCTTAGACACCTTCAAATGTAGATTAGATAGACATATGACAGAGGTAGGGTGGGTATGAATAGGTTAGTGCTTATTAGAAAAATCATAAAAAGAAAAATAGAATAAATAAGTAGAGTAGAATAGAATAGGTTAGACATGCTGAAAATACAATTCAAAAATGGAGCTGCCTCGTGTGTGCCAGTAGGCATGTTGCAGTGTCCTCTATTCTTATGTTCTTATGTTCTTATGTTAACGACTAACCAAAGCAAATTAACCTAACAATTTACGGGACTTTATAATGTACTATGGGTCTTAGGGCGTTCACTTTAGGTTACGATCACACTGCCTATGCCAAAATCCTTCCAAAGGGCGTCCTAGTCCTAGCCCATACTAGAAGAGGGAGTCCGTGACGCAAAACCGAATCATAAAGTACCGAGAGTCACTAATCTTTACCTGATCCAGACTTAAACATTAATAATTATGTACATTTGATGTATGGCTTATGAATGCCCAGCAAAATGTTATTGCCCAAGTTAATTCTTGTCTTGGTTTAATTTGGTTGTATATAGAAATGGAAGTACTTTTTTTTTCTAAGCACTTCAGAGAAAAATTTCCATTTCCTTTCTAAAGAATTATTGTCTTCAGGTGTGTAATTTTTGGCGATATGGAGTTTTCTACATCACCACCACCACCACCACCACCACCATTACCACCACCACCACCACCATCACTAACACCACCACCATTACCACCACCACCATTAACACCACCACCACCACCATCACTAACACCACCACCATTACCACCACCAATACCAACATTGCAGCCAACACCATCTTCAACACCATTACCACCAACATCATCACCAATACCACCATTACAGCCAACACCATCATCAACACCACTACCACCAACACCATCACCAACACCACTACCACAACCAACACCAATACCACCATTACAGCCAACACCACCATTACAGCAAACGCCAACACCAATACACCTTTACAGCTAACACCATCACCAACACCACTGGCACCACCAACACCACCAGTATAGCCGCCACCATCACCACCACTCATATAGATTTCGATTATTATCCTACATAATCAAATCAACCACATCAATGTTCATCCCATAAAATTGTCACTTACGTAAGGTTGATGTGAGTGATCTATTAACTTTATTACTCTATATCATATGCACCGAAATATTATTGTGAAAAGTCATATTTGGTAATATTATTACCTTGTGTATTTTAATATTTCGGTATTATATTATGCATACCTCTCGCTATTCTGGATATCAAGGTCTCTCCTAGTGGAGTTCCACTACCCAGTTTCTGGATTGATTTAAATTATCTTTGAGAGCTCCTGGCCCAGCTTCAAGTACATGGCAAGGAAAAAGTTAAGGAAAATATACAAAGAGAAGTCCGTAAGGCCCAAAATAAAAAAAAATCAATTTATTTTCATATTGGAATATGTAATATGATTCCCTAGGCCTCAGATTGAGTACTTAAAAGTGGGCAGAATAATATAATCTTGATTGAAAATCTGTGGCTTATCCAGAAGATTGGCCTTGACATCAAAAATGAACCGGAAGTAGTTAGTAAGTACAGTGAGGAGCATTATATTCAATATGATTTTTTATTTCATAGCTTTGTGAAGCAAAATGCTCTGTTTCCTGATTTTTAAGTAACTGGCATTTTTCAGGCTCGTCCAGTATTGCCATTGTGTGTGAAACTATTCGGGAGGAAAAATGTTGTATAGATTATACAACAAAAACTTGCAGTACTACTTCTTTTGATACGAAGCATAAGGTAAATATAGTTTTCATCTATTTTTGCATTTTGATGTTAGTGTCCGGTATGGACAATAGTTTTGGTTTCATGCGATGTATATTACTGTAAAAATGCATAATAGGGGTGCTTACTACAAAATTTTCGTTGCTTCGATAAGATTTGGCAAGAGTTATTTCTTAGTGTATTTATTTAGGGTCTTCCACTTTAGAGGTATGAACAATAATGCTACTTTAGTATGATCAGAGTAATAAAATTGTCTGTTAAGAATGCTATAAACTACTGGTTTAATAATGCAAATATAGCAACATGTCGACCACGCTATTTTCTTGGTTAAGAAATGGTGAGGAAAATCATTATGGGTTGTTTTAGATTTTATTTGTCATTTTCATGGATTTAAGAACTATATATATTGTCGTTTTGGATTGTCCAGTGCATTGCTGTAATACATGCACTGTAGACACATTAGAATTTATTAGTTGAAGAAATGGTGAGAATAATAGTAATGGGTTGTTATGTATTTTCCCTGTCCTTATCACGTACTTGAGAATTTTTTTTTTTTTAATGAAATAACCTCTTTTAAAGATGATGACGTGTACTACTTCTTATTATTACTTTTTTCAAGGATCTTGGCTTGAACTAGCCTCTTATTTTCCCCAAGCTAGGCATATTTTCTTTTATTTTCATTCTTTCCATTGCGTTTCGTATGTGCAAAAAGTTTTAAGATATGTTTACGAAACGATATCAGATTATTTATTGATTATATTTTGAGAAGTGTGAAAAGCAATTATCATAATTATCGTAACTGTAGTATACAATAATTATCATAATTATAGCATTCTGTTATATAAGCTTATCTTCCCCTATTGAGTATTGTTATTCCACTCATATTTCACAGTTTGCTACAATTTCTAAGTATTCCAACATGCTTTTTTTTCAAATTATCTAACATCGGTCACAAGAATCACATGCATATTAAAAAAAAAATTACAAGACAATGTGCTACTCCTCGAATGAAAAACACATTGAAGTTTCTTGTCTACTCTCTTTGTAGATTTTTGGATGTTTGATGTAAAACAGACTCACTCAGTTGGGAATATGTTGCATGCCAAGAAAACATCTAAATAATAAATGCTCGACTGAGACAACGCGAATTCCCGACCGGCTCGTTCCTTCTTTGTTTTGTAAGAAGAGTAAGATATTTACATAGATCTGTGCCACTATTTGGCATGCAACTTGAAGCTTTGGACTTTATCCAGAATAGCATAATGTACAGGGTGTCCATAAAGTCTGGGTACATAGGAAATTTCACTATGCAGAGCTATTCAATCGAGTTCACCTGAATTTTGTAAAGCGCATCAAATTATGCATTGAAAATGATGGAAATCATATTGAAAATATTATTTATTAACATTAGATTTAAATAAAATTGTTTTGTTTTAAAAGTGTGTGTTAATATCCTGTGTACCCAGACTTCATCTGGGTACATAGGAGATTAACTCATACTTTTAAAACAAAACAATTTTATTTATATCTGATGTTAATAAATAATATTTTCAATATGATTTCCATCATTTTCAATGCATAATTTGATGCGCTTTACAAAATTCAGGTCA
>JAXCGZ010006986.1:17500-19859 GCA_037179515.1 Halocaridina rubra | reverse complement strand
CCATGTGGAACAGTATCAAACGCTTTCTGGAAGTCTAGGATTATGCAATCTGCCCAGCCCTCGCTGTCCTGTAAGATTCGGCTTACCTCATCATAAAATTCTGAAGCCATGTTGCCTCACTGACAAAACGTTGAAGGATTCTAAGGGAAGAGAGATATATTTCCTTAGTTGTTTCTCCATAACTTTGCAAAACTATGCTAGTCAAAGAAACTGGTCTATAGTTTAGAGCCGCATCCCTCCTTCCATTTTTGTAGATAGGTATCACGTTTGCTTGTTTCCAGCATCTTGGAATCTCCCCTGACTCCAGTGAATTTTTAAATAAGATACTTAGTGCCACTGATATTGAGTTTGTAAATTTTTTAAGTACATGAGGGGATATATCATCAGGACCAGTAGCTTTATGGACATCTAACTCCATCAGCGCTTTGCATACCTCTCTGGCCGTAAGGTTGATGTTTTCTAATACTCTCCCGTGAGCTTCTATCTCTGCAATATGAGGGGGTGGGGTGTTTTCTACTTTAAATACTGACTGAAACTCCTTGTTCAATTCTTTGCAGATCTCTTCATCCGTCTCAGTGATGCTTCCATCCGGTCTCTTAAGTCTTAGAACCTGTTCTTTTGCCTTCAGTTTTCCTCTGATAAAGCTGTGGAAAAGCTTGGGATTTACTTTAACCTTCCTGGTGATGTCCCTTTCATAGTCTCTCTCTGCCTCTCTTCTTTTACATAGGTAATCATTTCTTACTCTTTTGTAGGTTTGCCAGGCATTTATGTTTTTTCTCCTCCTATACCTTTACCAGCATTTGTCTCTCCACTTCCTAGCTCTTTTACACTCATTATCGAACCATTTCTCTCTGGCATGAATTACACATACTTTGGTGACAGGTATGCAGCAATCTACTATCTACCCATATTTCTCACAAAAGATGTCATACATTTCTTGTACAGATTTGTTGTTAAATAAGGTTTTCCATTCAATAACTGCAAAAGGCTAATTCATTTTGATGTAATTTCCTTTCTGATAGTTCCTCCTCATGTCCTCAGTGCCTCTACTCTCAGGCAAAACATCTTCAATGATATACTCCATCAACAACACACAGTGGTCACTCTTTCCAATTGGTGTTTCATACTCAATTCGTTCATTATCCAACACGTTATCTGTGAATACTAGATAAAGTAGTGATGACTCATCCCCACCCCTGGCCCTCGTTGGTTCCATTACATGTTGGTGTAGGAAATTCCCTTCTGCGCAATCTAGGAATCTTGCCCCGAATGAGTCCTCGCCACTGTGCGGGTCAAGATTTATCTAATCTATATCTCTATGATTAAAATCTTCCATAATCAAAATCCTACATTTTCTCTCCTGTGCTATAGTAACAACTGGGTTTATGGCTTCAATAGTACCTATATGAGTCTCCTCATAAACTTCTAGCCTATTTTGGTTCCTTGGAGGGTTATATAAAACAGTTATTATAATGCACTCTGACCCAGTATTCATGCGAGCAACAAGAAATTCCTTGAACTCACTTTTTATGGCCAAGCTTATTTTTTCAACTTGAATCCTTTCACTTATGAGCAGTCCTATCCCTCCACCAGTCCTCTCAGATCTTTCAACCCTTAATATTCTGAAGCCTTAGGAAAAACTGTGACACTGTTTATGTCCTCACTCAACTTAGTCTCTGTAATTGCTACTAATCTGCCTAACTATTGTGAATCCTATCTTTTAATTCTACTGCCATACCAGCTAATCTATCAGCGTTTGTGTATAACAATCATAATGAGGCCCCATTCCCGGATCTTCTATCATTATCTTCTTTATCTCCCCTTTGTCTGGAGGAACTCTGAAATGAACAATTTTCTTCACTTCATTTGTTTCCTCATTTAACCTTCTTGCCTCTTGCAACAAGTTTTAAGACTGCTTCCTGTGTTCTGTATCGCCTAATGAACACTTCTTTGAATTCTTGAAGGTCTTGTAGACTATTTTTTCTCATTAATATTTCTCTACATGTTTCCCCTTTCTCAAAGGTTACTTTTGTTGGTCTCTGCTTTCTTTCCCTCGAATATTTGCCTAGTTGGTGAATGTTTACAATATATTCAGGACCACAAACAACTCCAAGCTTTTTTATCTGGTCTACAGCCCTAGCTTTATTTTCTTCAAGTCTCCCCTGCCATGTTGGCTCCTGGGATTCGCTTATGCCTGAGATTACCCCTGTCTTCTCTTTATCAAGTGCCTGTTTAATCAGTGGGTTTGCCCTTTCCATTACAACGTCTTTCTTTTTTTCGATTACTGTCGCTTTATAGTCAACTGTTTATATGTTTTCCAGTGCCAGCACCTTTACAGCCTCTTTTACTGTCACATTCC
>JAXCGZ010006986.1:0-12500 GCA_037179515.1 Halocaridina rubra | reverse complement strand
TTCTCTCTTCTTCTTCTTCCTCTCTCCTCCTTCCTCCCTCCTCCTCTCCCTCCTCCTCCTCCTCCTCTCTCCTCCTCCTCCTCCTCCTCCTCTTCTTCCTTCTTCTTCTTCTTCTTCTTCTTCTTCTTCTTCTTCTTCTTCTTCTTCTTCTTCTTCTTCTTCTTCTTCTTCTTCTTCTTCTTCTTCTTCTTCTTCTTCTTCTTCTTCTTCTTCTTCTTCTTCTTCTTCCTTCTTCTTCTTCTTCTTCTTCTTCTTCTTCTTCTTCTTCTTCTTCTTCTTCTTCTTCGTCTTCTTCTTCTTCTTCTTTTTACCACGCACGGAAACATATATACAAACAAATATATATAAACAAAATTGAGCATGCTCGCTAGCGAAAGAGAGAGAGAGAGAGGAGAGAGAGAGAGAGAGAGAGAGAGAGAGAGAGAGAGGAGAGAGAGAGAGAGAGGAGAGAGAGAGAGAGAGAGAGAGAGAGAGAGAGAGAGAGAGAGAGAGAGAGAGAGAGAGAGAGAGAGAGAGAGAGGTTAAAACTGCTTGTTCTATCTTATGGCTTTTGGAAGGGTTAATGGTAACTATCTTCTCTTTAAAAGTTGGATTATATAAAAAAAAAACATTTCCTAACCCTGCGATGCAGATTCCTAAGTAGTAGAGTATCCCAAGAAGCCAGATATTTCCACAGAGTTCATAAGAATCAAAATAATTGAGGAAATATTGTTAGAAGGAGCCAAAATATTTCACTAATGTAGAATGTTCCAGTCAACAAAAAGACCAGAATATTTGAAGAGTGTAAAGATTTCCAAGGCACCAAACTGTCTCAATGTAGCTCAATATTTATGAGAAATAGAGAGCACCAGGTCCAGACTATTCCAGTGCAGGAGACTGTTCCAAAGAATCAGAATAATTAGTAGAACAAGAGCGCTTGCTCCACTGAACTTATATATTCCGAGTAGTTACAGTTACAGTGAACAAATATATTCTGAGAAAATTTAGTGTTACAAGAAACTGAAGCATTATTATACTATTTTTAGGACACTGCAGTAGTAAGAAGACAAAATTTTCTGAGAATTTAGTGTTTCAAGGTTCCAGAGTGTTGCAAGTAAATCAAAATATTTCTAGGTGAGGACCTAAGGAGTTCCAGTTAACTACTATATTAAGTATTTTTAGACTATTCCAAGCAAAATGACGAGATTATCCAGAGTGCTTCAATGAACGATAATACTCTAAAAAGTTAAAATTCTTCGGTTATTCAGAATAACTGCAATACTTCGAGAATACAGATTATTAAAAAAAAATAAAATATTCCATTACACTATAGTCACAAGGGAGGAGTATATTCCTGACACCTCGACAGTTGCATGAGTCTAGGGAACTAGAATAGTCCGATAATCTAGATACTTATAGATAATCAGAATACTTGTAGGAACTACAGTGTTCCAGGAGCCAGAGTTATTAAAAAAATATATTATTTCGAAGAATACCATAATTCCAAGAAAATAGTGTGTTTCAAGAAACAAGAATATTCCGAGAGGCTAGTGTTCCAAGGACCCTAAATATTAGGAGATTTTCGAGAGTTCCAAAGAAACAGAATATTCTATTGTAATAAAGTGTTCCAATAGAACATAGCATTCCAAGAAATTCGAGTGCTTCTAGGAACTAGAATATACCAGGAAATTAGTGCTTTCAGGAGCCCCAATATTCCAAAAACGAAAGTGTTTTAAGTAATCGAAGTGATCCAAAAAATCAAAATGTCCTCACAGATGAAGGTATTAAAAGGAACCAGATCATTCCAGAAAATTAGAGTGCTTTCAGGAGCTCCAATATTCCTAAAAAATGAGTGTTTCATGTAATCAAAGTGTTTCAAAGAATCAGAATGTCTTCACAGATGTAGGTATTGCAAGGAACAGGAAAGCAGTAAGATAGTAGACCGTCCCAAAGGAACCACAGTGTTCCGAAAATTGAAAAGTTTTTAGGAACCATAATATTCCAAGGAAACAGAGGCTTCTAGTGTCTATAGACATGAGCTACTTTCCCCTTATAAGGGGAGTGGCTGAGTCAAGGCAATATAGTCTGACTCTTTGGAAAGAGAAAATACTGAGGAGAGGATTCCCAGTCCCCTCGCTCTGCCCTATTTAATCGACTCTTTCGGTATGCAGGGGAACACGGCGGAAGTATTCTATTTTATTTTGATTTATTATCAAAGAAAGCGTTGAATTCTTATTTTCATATACTAAAAAAAAAAAATTTCATGCTTGAGTGAACTTAAATTCTAATTATATATGCATATGACTTGGTTTCATGATATAAACTGGTTTCAGCTAAAAAGTTGAAGACTTGGTTTGCAATAAGTAAAATGCATTTTTTTTTAAGTGTGATAAAAAAAATCAATGCCCGTTTACACTAAGCATCAGCCTCTAGAGCAGAGGAAATATGGATATAAAAGACTATGTGTTAAAATTCGATAACAAACACTGACACTGAATATTGAACTTATTCTACTCTAGGTTTTTCAAGACACCTTTCTTTTAATACTTGAAACATTGCTATTTAGGAGAGCAAACACTAAAGATTTTGTCAGGTTTTTTTTTATAAAGTCCCACACAGTATACTACTTTGCCCTGGATAACCTCAAAAATATTTTTAATTACCAGCAAATTACAAGCTTGTGACAATGTTTCGTTCCAAGTTACCAGAGGTCTTTATAGATGCCTTATTAGTTAATTTAGTAACTATTAACTGTCTTTTCTTTACTTGCATAAATATATTCCCACTCCTTGCATTTTGCAGATTATGGTTATTTGCAAGTTATATTTCTGCTTATAGCTAATTTTTAATATATCTTATTTAATATTCTTGGACGTGTAGAAAGCATGATCCCAATATAAAATATCCCTCCTATTTCTCTGTTCTCTGCTTTTCTCTCGTGTAGTGATGATGTAATAATGATGACGTATCTTGTAAATACGTTGCTTAAATTATAAAAATCGCTCCTGCTGCTATGTCATTAGCTTGTCTAGATACATTTCAGTAGCCTCTTTATTTTTTGAATAGTAAATATTCCGTCTCTTGCAACACAAAGAATGTTCTGGAGATTGTTCGCCAGTAACCTATTTTGCCCATAGTATTTCTCTTCTTTTTTATTTGCGTCCGCTTGTTGCACTTAAAATACTGTCTCTCCCTTGCATCTCTGCCATAATTGCCTGCCAGGGACCACCACTACAGTTGCCCTCGAATAATATAGGTCCAATTACTGCTGAATATGTATCTTGCATGGGGACAAATGATGACGTCACCAAGAGGGACGCTTGATCACCCGGAATTGGCGGCCAAACATCCCAGAGGCAAGATCTCGCCTCAGCGGTCCCGCTTACTTCAAACCTTTTTCTTACGTGGCGTCTTCACAGGAATTCATCTGCCACAAACAAGGTGAGAGATAGTGTATGATAAAGCTCGTTGGTCAAGCAAATTGGGAATTTGAGAAACTGGCTAAATTCGTTACTGTCCAAACCCTAAGAAATTTTTCTCAAATTCCATTCCCATACAAAATGAACTTTTGTAGATTATCCCACTGGAATCTCCTTAGCCAAATTTAATTCCTTGACCTAGAAATTACCTCCGATATACATTGATAGGGAATTTCTTTCACTGAGGAAGCCAAAATAAAATCTCGTCTTCAAAAGATTGCTCATTACCACCCAAAAATCTATCCCTTCTAGCGAATTCTAATTTCATTTCACCCCTTTCTATCATCTTAAATAAAGTGTTTTACGTAAATACTCGTAAATTAAGTGTTTATATATATATATATATATATATATATATATATATATATATATATATATATATATATATATATATATATATATATATATATATATATATATATATATATATATATATATATATATATATATATATATATATATATATATATATATATATATATATATATATATATATATATATATATATATATATATATATATATATATATATATATATATATATATATATATATATATATAAATTGGGAATAAGGTGTTTTGAGTTATAAGTTGCAAATACTTCAAAAGGTGGTTTTGTCCTTTTTGCACTGCAAATATTTTTGTTTTTCCTACCCAAAATTGAGGGAATACATATTTATTTCGTAGATTCCTCTTGTATCGTTAATAAATTGTTTTACCATAAAAATTGCAAATAATTTATTAGTAGCTTAGCCCTATTGGCATTGTAAACTTTTATGGTTACCCACAATTTAAGGAATACGATGTATTTGTCTCGTTTATTCTTCATTTATTGTGAATAGATTGTATTACACTAATGCCGGCAAATAAATAATGGTTTTGTATGCTCTTATGGTAGCGTAAGTATATCTGGTTAGCTGTGACTAACCCATATATTTTCATCCAACAAAATAATATTGGAAACTCATCATTTGTGTGCTCGTGCCTTCAGTTTTCCCATTATTAACGGTGTGTCATTTCTGTTTCTGCAATTGCAGTGTCCTCTATTCTACTCTGCCTTTGTGATAGAGGTGATCGTCGAGTTGAGGACAAAGTCTTGACATCCGTCTGTGGTGCCGGGAATCGAAATAGTTCTCACCACCTCCGGGATTCGAGGCAGAATTAAAAATTTAGGTTTTGAATTTATTCCAACTTACCCAAAAACTTTATTTCTTTCTAAATGTGTCATTGCATTTCCAGAATTAAAAGTAAGGTGAATTCTGAGTTAACTTAACCGACTATTGGTAGTACGGGAAATTAAAAAAAAAAACAATAAATATTTGTGAGCTCTTAACCGAGTTCAGTACTTTAAGTTCCTTTAGTGAAACAGAAACTTAACAGCAACCTTACCACAAAGTTATAAAAGTGAGACTTGGAGAGAGAGAGAGAGAGAGAGAGAGAGAGAGAGAGAGAGAGAGAGAGAGAGAGAGAGAGAGAGAGAGAGAGAGAGAGAGAGAGAGAGAGAGAGATAAAAGAAAATAGAGCTTGTTATCTCAAATAATCGTCTTATCCCCCACCTAACCATACTACCATCCACATAACTTATACCTTAGAAGAGCTTTTCAACAGAGGGTAATCTTCCTATAGTCACGAAAAGGAAATGTTTTCCAAAACTAATACTAAGCTTGTTTCCTTGGTAGGTAACCGTCTATCATAACCTCTATTGAATCCTAATCAGTGAGCTTTAGAATATAGATAAAGTCGAGTCTTAGAATATAATACTGGTCAGCTTTCAGATCTGAAAATACGATTCTTACTTTGCTATATATATATATATATATATATATATATATATATATATATATATATATATATATATATATATATATATATATATATATATATATATATATATATATATATATATATATATATATATATATATATATATATATATATATATATATATATATATATATATATATATATATATATTATATATATATAATAGTATGACAATATATTATACAGAATAGTAAAGAAAATCCACACTTCTTTACTCTCTCTTTCTTTCTCTCTCCCTCTCCCTCCTGATCAGCACTTTTTTTTTTTTCCTGGAGTGAAGATAAATTATACTACCTCTGTGTTCCTCTGCGTTCCAAAAGTCAACTAACTGGAACGGAACAAGGAAACTGGAATTTCTCCCCTCCCCTCCCCTTTTATTCTCCTCTCATGAAGCGTAAGGCACATAAGGGGAAACTTGAAGGAATATTCTAAAAGGAATCCTAAAATTAGGGATCGGAAAATGCTTGGTTGTGGAACGAGTAACACCAGAAGGGGGGAGCTTGATAGCATGTTTCTGAGAGAAAAAAGATAGATGTGTTAGCACTGAGTAAAATAAAAGTGGATGAGTGTATTCTTCACTTTGTCACCCATTTTATATTGATGAATCTGACCCTACATACCACAGAAGGTTAAAAGGAATCCAACCTTTTAGCTTATATCTGCTATACTTAGGGAAGAACGCATTTATCTGAATGCCACTATGTTCATATTACAGATTCCCCAACCTCACACGTGGCTTCATTTTAGCATTTAATTCAATTCCCAATCTCATTCGGGCCATGAAATAACCAAAAAAAAATTATTCATGTTTTCACATATGTAATGTGCTTATTTGGTTATTTCATGGCCCGAATGAGATTAGGCGAAGAAGGGATACGGGTGCTGACAAAGTTCCTGAACATGGTGATGAAGGAAGAGACTATCCCGAACGAGTGGAGAGATAGTATAATGGTACCGATTTTCAAAGAAAAGGGAGACATCCAGAGTTGCAACAACTATAGAGGAATTAAGCTAACATCTCACACTATGAAGCTGCTGGAAAGAGTGTTGGATAAAAGGCTGAGGGAGGAGACAGAAGTTTGTAGTGAGCAGTTTGGTTTTATGAAAGGTCGAGGAACAATGGATGCAGTATTCGCAATGAGGCAGACAATGGAAAAATATAGAGATAAGCAAAGAGGGCTGTACATGGCGTTTATTGACCTGGAAAAAGCTTATGATCGGGTCCCGAGAAGCGAGGTGTGGAGGAGTATGAGGTCGAAGGGAGTGAAGGAGAAGTATGTCAAGATAGTCCAGGACATATACAGGGAAGCCACAACAAGAGTAAGAAGTACAGTTGGCACTACAGAGCCTTTTCAGGTAAAAGTTGGACTCCATCAGGGATCAGCTCTTAGCCCCTATCTATTTAACCTTCTCATGGATGTGATGGTGGAGGAAGTGACAAAGGAGGCACCATGGAGCATGCTCTTTGCAGACGATATTGTTTTGGTCTCCGAGAGCCGTGAAGAATTGCAAGAGAGGTTGGAGCTATGGAGGGGTTTGCTGGAGGATTACGGACTGAAGGTGAGCAGACAGAAAACGGAGTACCTGGAGTGCAATGTGACACAAGGAGGCGACCTGTTCATGCAAGACCACAAGCTCCCAAAGGCGGACGCCTTCAAATACCTCGGCTCCTACGTAACGAAGGATGGAGACCTAGAGAGAGAGATTGATCATAGGATCCAGGTAGCGTGGAACAGCTGGAAGAGAACATCAGGGGTACTATGTGACAAGAAAATCAGTGCTAGAGTGAAAGGAAAAGTGTACAAATCAGTTGTGAGACCAGCGTTGCTGTACGGTGCGGAGACGTGGCCGGTGAAAAAGGTTCAAGAAAGGAAGATAGATGTCGCAGAAATGAGAATGCTGAGGTGGATGTGTGGGGTGACGAGGGAGGACAGGATACGAAATGACCAGATCAGAGGTACAGTGAAGGTGGTGGAGGCGTCGGCGAAAGCGCAGGAGAGGAGATTACAGTGGTTCGGTCATGTGAAGAGGAGAGAAGAAGACTACGTGGGTGTGAGAGTGATGGAGATGGACGTGGAGGGCAGACGTAGACGAGGAAGACCTAAACTACGGTGGAAGGACCGACTGAAGGAGGATCTCAGAGAGAGACAGCTGGAGGAGGAGCAAGTGATGGACCGGAACCAGTGGAGACGACTAGTGAAGAGATGCGACCCCATATGAAAATGGGAACGCAAATAGAAGAAGAAGAAGAAGAAGAATGAGATTGGGATTGAATTAAATGCTAAAATGAAGCCACGAGTGAGGTTGGGGAATCTGTAATATGAACATAGTGGCATTCAGTTAGAATGCGTTTATTCCTAAGTATAGAAGATATAATTACTAAGTCAAGGCGCTACCAACTACATACCACAGAAGATTAAAAGGACTCCAACCTTATAGCTTATATCTGCTATACTTAGGGATGAACGCATTCTATCTGAATGCCACTATCTTCATATTACAGATTCCACAACCTCACCCATGGCTTCATTTTAGCATTTAATTCAATTCCCGATCTCATTCGGGTTATACAATAACCAAGCAAGCACTTTACATATGTGAAAACATGAATCATTTTTAACCCCGACCGGGACTCGAACCTAGGACTTATGATTACAAAGTCAAGGCGCTACCACTACACCACAGAAGGTTAAAAGGGATCCAACTTTATAGCTTTTATCTGCTATACTTAGGAATGAATGCATTCTAACTGAATCCCACTATTTTCATATTACAGATTCCCCAACCTCACTCGTGGCTTCATTTTAGCATTTAATTCAATTCCCAATCTCATTCGGGCCATGAAATAATCAAATAAGTACATTACATATGTGAAAACATGAATCATTTTTTACCCCGACCGGGACTCGAACCTAGTACTTATGAATACTAAGTCAAGGCACTTCAACTACACCACTGAAGGTTAAAAGGAATCCAACTTTATAGCTTAATTCTGCTATACTTCCTAGGTTCGATTCCCGGTCGGGGTAAAAAAATGATTCATGTTTTCACATTTGTAATGTGCTTATATGGTTATTTCATGGCCCGAATGAGATTGGGAATTGAATTAAATGCTAAAATGAAGCCACGAGTGAGGTTGGGGAATCTGTAATGTGAACATAGTGGCATTCAGTTAGAATGCATTCATTCCTAAGTATAGCAGATATAATTACTAAGTCAAGGCGCTACCAACTACATACCACAGAAGATTAAAAGGACTCCAACCTTATAGCTTATATCTGCTATACTTAGGGATAAACGCATTCTATCTGAATGCCACTATCTTCATATTACAGATTCAACAACCTCACTTGTGGCTTCATTTTAGCATTTAATTCAACTCCCAATCTCATTCGGGTTATACAGTAACCAAGCAAGCACATTACATATGTGAAAACATGAATAATTTTTTACCCCGACCGGGACTCGAACCTAGGACTTATAATTACTAAGTCAAGGCGCTATCAACTACATACCAAAGAAGGTTAGAATTAATCCAACCTAATAGCTTATATCTGCTATAAGGTCGGGGTAAAGAATGATTCATGTTTTCACATATGTTATGTGCTTGCTTGGTTACTGTATGACCCGAATGAGATTGGGAATTGAATTAAATGCTAAAATGAAGCCACGAGTGAGGTTGGGGAATCTGTAATATGAACATAGTGGCATTCAGATAGAATGCGTTCATCCCTAAGTATAGCAGATATAAGCTATAAGGTTGGAGTCCTTTTAATCTTCTGTGGTATGTAGTTGGTAGCCCCTTGAATTAGTAATTATAAGTCGTAGGTTCGAGTACTGGTCGGGGTAAAAAATGATTCATGTTTTCACATAAGTAATGTGCTTGTTTGGTTATTGTATGACACGAATTATATTGGGAATTGAATTAAATGCTAAAATGAAGCCACGGGTGAGTTTGGGGAATGCATAATATGAACTTAGTGGCATTCAGATAGAATGCATTCATCCTTAAGTATAGCAGATATAAGCTATAAGGTTGGATTCCTTTTAACCTTTTGTGGTATGTAGTTGGTAGCGCCTTGACTTAGTAACTATAACTCCTAGATTCGAGTCACAGTCGGGGTAAAAAATGATTCATGTTTTCACATATGTAATGTGCTTGCTTGGTTATTGTATGACCCGAATAAGATTGGGAATTGAATTAAATGCTAAAATGAAGCCACGAGTAAGGTTGGGGAATCTGTAATATGAACATAGTGGCATTCAGATAGAATGTGTTCATCCCTAAGTATAGCAGATATAAGTTATAAGGTTAGATTTATTTTAACCTTCTTTGGTATGTAGTTGTAGCGCCTTTACTTAGTAATTATAAGTCCTAGGTTCGTGTCCCGGTCGGCGTAAAAAATTTTCAAGGTTTCACAAATATAATGTGAAAACATTATATATATATATATATATATATATATATATATATATATATATATATATATATATATATATATATATATATATATATATATATATATATATATATATATATATATATATATATATATATATATATATATATATATATATATATATATATATATATATATATATATATATATATATATATATATATATATATATATATATATATATATATATATATATATATATATATATATATATATATATATATATATATATATATATATATATATATATATATATATATATATATATATATATATATATATATATATATATATATATATATATATATATATATATATATATATATATATATATATATATATATATATATATATATATATATATATATATATATATATATATATATATATATATATATATATATATATATATATATATATATATATATATATATATATATATATATATATATATATATATATATATATATATATATATATATATATATATATATATATATATATATATATATATATATATATATATATATATATATATATATATATATATATATATATATATATATATATATATATATATATATATATATATATATATATATATATATATATATATATATATATATATATATATATATATATATATATATATATATATATATATATATATATATATATATATATATATATATATATATATATATATATATATATATATATATATATATATATATATATATATATATATATATATATATATATATATATATATATATATATATATATATATATATATATATATATATATATATATATATATATATATATATATATATATATATATATATATATATATATATATATATATATATATATATATATATATATATATATATATATATATATATATATATATATATATATATATATATATATATATATATATATATATATATATATATATATATATATATATATATATATATATATATATATATATATATATATATATATATATATATATATATATATATATATATATATATATATATATATATATATATATATATATATATATATATATATATATATATATATATATATATATATATATATATATATATATATATATATATATATATATATATATATATATATATATATATATATATATATATATATATATATATATATATATATATATATATATATATATATATATATATATATATATATATATATATATATATATATATATATATATATATATATATATATATATATATATATATATATATATATATATATATATATATATATATATATATATATATATATATATATATATATATATATATATATATATATATATATATATATATATATATATATATATATATATATATATATATATATATATATATATATATATATATATATATATATATATATATATATATATATATATATATATATATATATATATATATATATATATATATATATATATATATATATATATATATATATATATATATATATATATATATATATATATATATATATATATATATATATATATATATATATATATATATATATATATATATATATATATATATATATATATATATATATATATATATATATATATATATATATATATATATATATATATATATATATATATATATATATATATATATATATATATATATATATATATATATATATATATATATATATATATATATATATATATATATATATATATATATATATATATATATATATATATATATATATATATATATATATATATATATATATATATATATATATATATATATATATATATATATATATATATATATATATATATATATATATATATATATATATATATATATATATATATATATATATATATATATATATATATATATATATATATATATATATATATATATATATATATATATATATATATATATATATATATATATATATATATATATATATATATATATATATATATATATATATATATATATATATATATATATATATATATATATATATATATATATATATATATATATATATATATATATATATATATATATATATATATATATATATATATATATATATATATATATATATATATATATATATATATATATATATATATATATATATATATATATATATATATATATATATATATATATATATATATATATATATATATACATATATATATATATATATATATATATATATATATATATATATATATATATATATATATATATATATATATATATATATATATATATATATATATATATATATATATATATATATATATATATATATATATATATATATATATATATATATATATATATATATATATATATATATATATATATATATATATATATATATATATATATATATATATATATATATATATATATATATATATATATATATATATATATATATATATATATATATATATATATATATATATATATATATATATATATATATATATATATATATATATATATATATATATATATATATATATATATATATATATATATATATATATATATATATATATATATATATATATATATATATATATATATATATATATATATATATATATATATATATATATATATATATATATATATATATATATATATATATATATATATATATATATATATATATATAT
>JAXCGZ010006985.1:0-19895 GCA_037179515.1 Halocaridina rubra | reverse complement strand
AAAAAATGAATCATGTTTTCACATATGTAATGTGCTTATCTGGTTATTTCATAGCCCGAATGACATTGGGAATTGAATTAAATGCTAAAATGAAGCCACGAGTGAGGTTGGGGAATCTGTAATATGAACATAGTGACATTCATTTCGAATGCGTTCATTCCTATGTATAGCATATATAAGCTATAAGGTTGGATTCCTTTTAACCTTCTGTGGTGTAGTGGTAGCGCCTTGACTTAGTAATCATAAATCCTAGGTTTGAGTCCCTTTCGGGGTAAAAAAATGATTCAGGTTTTCACATATGTAATGTACTTATCTTGTTATTTCAGAGCCCGAATGAGATTGGGAATTGAATTAAATGCTAAAATGAAGCCACGAGTGAGGTTGGGGAATCTGTAATATGAACATAGTGGCATTCAGTTAGAATGCGTTCATTCCTAATTATAGCAGATATAAGCTATAAAGTTGGATTCCTTTTAACCTTCTGTGGTGTAGTGGTAGCGCCTTGATTAGGTAATCATAAGCCCTAGGTTCGAGTCCCGGTCGGGGTAAAAAAATGATTCATGTTTTCACATATGTAATGTGCTTATCTTGTTATTTCATAGCCCGAATGAGATTGGGAATTGAATTAGATGCTAAAATGAAGCCACGAGTGAGGTTGGGGAATCTGTAATATGAACATAGTGGCATTCAGTAAGAGAGCGTTCATTCCCAAGTATAGAGATATAAGCTATAAGGTTGGATTCCTTTTAACCTTCTGTGGTGTAGTGGTAGCGCCTTGACTTAGTAATCATAAGTCCTAGGTTCGAGTCCCGGTCGGGATAAAATAATGATTCAGGTTTTCACATATGTAATGCACTTATCTGTTTATTTTAGAGCCCGAATGAGATTGGGAATTGAATTAAATGCTAAAATGAAGCCACGAGTGAGGTTGGGGAATCTGTAATATGAACATAGTGGCATTCAGTTAGAATGCGTTCATTCCTAAGTATAGCAGATGTAAGCTATAAGGATGGATTTCTTTTAACCTTCTGTGGTGTAGTGGTAGTGCCTTGACTTAGTAATCATAAGTCCTAAGTTCGAGTCCCGGTTGGGGTAAAATAATGATTCAGGTTTTCACATATGTAATGTGCTTATCTTGTTATTTCATAGCCCGAATGAGATTGGGAATTGAATTAAATGCTAATATGAAGCCACGAGTGAGGTTGGGGAATCTGTAATATGAACATAGTGGCATTCAGTTAGAATGCGTTCATTCCTAAGTATAGCAGATATAAAGTATAAGGTTGGATTCCTTTTAACCTTCTGTGGTGTAGTGGTAGCGCCTTGACTTAGTAATCATAAGTCCTAGGTTCGATTACCAGACGAGGTAAAAAAATTATTCACGTTTTCACATATGTAATGTGCTTATCTGGTTATTTCATAGCTGGAATGAGATTGGGAATTGAATTAAATGTTAAAATGAAGCCATAAGTGAGGTTGGGGAATCTGTAATATGAACATAGTGGCATTCAGATAGAATGTGTTAATTCCTAAGTATAGCAGATATAAGCTATAAGGTTGGATTCCTTTTAACTTTCTGTGGTGTAGTTTTAGAGCCTTGACTTAGTAATCACAAGTCCTAGGTTCGAGTCCCGGTCGGGGAAAAATGATGATTCATGTTTTCACATATGTAATGTGCCTATCTTATTATTTCATAGCCTGAATGAGATTGGGAATTGAATTAAATGCTAAAATGAAGCCACGAGGGAGGTTCGGGAATCTGTAATATGAACATAGTGGCATTCAGTTAGAATGTGTTCATTCCTAAGTATAGCAGATATAAGCTATAAGATTGGATTCCTTTCAACCTTCTGTGGTGTAGTGGTAGCGCCTTGACTTAGTAATCATAAGTCCTAGGTTCGAGTCCCGGTCGGGGTAAAAAAATGATTCATGTTTACACATATGTAATGTGCTTATCTTGTTATTTCATAGAACTAATGAGATTTAGGATTGAATTAAATGCTAAAATGAAGCCACGAGTGAGGTTGGGGAATCTGTAATATGAACATAGTGGCATTCAGTTAGAATGCGTTCATTCCTAAGTATAGCAGATATAAGCTATAAGGTTGGATTCCTTTTAACCTTCTGTGGTGTAGTGGTAGTGGCTTGACTTAGTAATCATAAGTCCTAGATTCGATTACCAGACGAGGTAAAAAAATTATTCACGTTTTCACATATGTAATGAGCTTATCTGGTTATTTCATAGCCCGAATGAGATTGGGAATTGAATTAAATGCTAAAATGAAGCCACGAATGAAGTTGGGGAATCTGTAATATGAACATAGTGGCATTCAATAAGAAAGCGTTCATTCCTAAGTATAGCAGATATAAGCTATAAGGTTGGATTCCTTTTAACCTTCTGGTGTGTAGTGGTAGAGCCTTGACTTAGTAATCATAAGTCTTAGGTTCGAGTCCCGGTCATGGTAAAATAATGATTCATGTTTTCACATATGTAATGTACTTATCTGGTTATTTCAGAGACCGAATGAGATTGGGAATTGAATTAAATGTTAAAATGAAGCCACGAGTGAGAATGGGGAATCTGTAATATGAACATAGTGGCATTCAGTTAGAATGCATTCATTCCTAAGTATAGCAGATATAAGCTATAAGGTTGAATTCCTTTTAACCTTCTGTGGTGTAGTGGTAGCGCCTTGACTTAGTAATCATAAGTCCTAGGTTCGAGTCCCGGTCGGGGTAAAAAAATGATTCATGTTTTCACATATGTAATGTGCTTATCTGGTTATTTTATAGCCCAAATGAGATTGGAAATTGAATTAAATGCTAAAATGAAGCCACGAGTGAGGTTGGGGAATCTGTAATATGAACACTGTGGCATTCAGTTCGATTGCGTTCATTCCTAAGTATAGCAGATATAAGCTATAAGGTTGGATTCCTTTTAACCTTCTGTGGTGTAGTGGTAGCGCCTTGACTTAGTAATCATAAGTCCTAGGTTCGAGTCCCGGTCGGGGTAAAAAAAATGATTCATGTTTTCACATATGTAATGTGCTTATCTGGTTATTTCATAGCCCGAGCGAGATTGGGAATTGAATTAATTGCTAAAATGAAGCCACGAGGGAGGTTGGGGAATCTGTAATATGAACATAGTGGCATTCAGTTAGAATGCGTTCATTCCTAATTATAGCAGATATAAGCAATAAGGTTGGATTCCTTTTAACTTTCTGTGGTGTAGTGGTAGCGCCTTGACTTAGTAATCATAAGTCCTAGGTTCGAGTCCCGGTCGGGGTAAAAAAATTATTCATGTTTTCACATATGTAATGTGCTTATCTGGTTATTTCATAGCCCGAATAAGATTTGGAATTGAATTAAATACTAAAATGAAGCCACAAGTGAGGTTGGGGTATCTGTAATATAAACATATTGGCATTCAGTTAGAATGCGTTCATTAGTAAGTATAGCAGATATAAGCTATAAGGTTGGATTCCTTTTAACATTCTGTGGTGTAGTGGTAGCGCCTTGACTTAGTAATCATAAGTCCTTGGTTCGAGTCCCGGTCGGGGTAAAAAAAAGTATTCATGTTTTCACATATGTAATGTGCTTATCTGGTTATTTCATAGTCTGAATGAGATTTGGAATTGAATTAAATGCTAAAATGAAGCCACGAGTGAAGTTGGGGAATCTTTAATATGAACATAGTCGCATTCAGTTAGAATGCGTTCATTCCTAAGTATAGCAGATATAAGCTATAAGGTTGGATTCCTTTTAACCTTCTGTGGTGTAGTGGTAGCACCTTGACTTAGTAATCATAAATCCTAGGTTTGAGTCCCTTTCGGGGTAAAAAATGATTCAGGTTTTCACATATGTAATGTACTTATCTTGTTATTTCAGAGCCCGAATGAGATTGGGAATTGAATTAAATGCTAAAATGAAGCCACGAGTGAGGTTGGGGAATCTGTAATATGAACATAGTGGCATTCAGTTAGAATGTTTTCATTCCTAATTATAGCAGATATAAGCTATAAAGTTGGATTCCTTTTAACCTTCTGTGGTTTAGTGGTAGCGCCTTGACTTAGTAATCATAAGCCCTAGGTTCAAGTCCCAGTCGGGGTAAAAAAATGATTCATGTTTTCACATATGTAATGTGCTTATCTTGTTATTTCATAGCCCGAATGAGATTGGGAATTGAATTAAATGCTACAATGAAGCCACGAGTGAGGTTGGGGAATCTGTAATATGAACATAGTGGCATTCAGTTAGAATGCACTCAATCCTAAGTATAACAGATATAAGCTATAAGGTTGGATTCCTTTTAACCTTCTGTGGTGTAGTGGTAGCGCCTTGACTTAGTAATCATGAGTCCTAGGTTCGAGTCCCGGTCGGGGTAAAAAAAATGATTCATGTTTTCACATATGTAATGTGGTTATATTGTTATTTCATAGCCCAAATAAGATTTGGAATTGAATTAAATACTAAAATGAAGCCACGAGTGAATTTGGGGAATCTGTAATATGAACATAGTGGCATTCAGTTCGAATGCGTTCATTCCTAAGTATAGCAGATATAAGCTATAAGGTTGGATTCCATTTAACCTTCTGTGGTGTAGTGGTAGCGCCTTGACTTAGTAATCTTAAGTCCTAGGTTTGAGTCCCGGTCGGGGTAAAAAAATGATTCATGTTTTCACATATATAATGTGCTTATCTGGTTATTTCAGAGCCCGAATGAGATTAGGAATTGAATTAAATGCTAAAATGAAGCCACGAGTGAGGTTGGGGAATCTATAATATGAACATAGTGGCATTCAGTTAGAATGCGTTCATTCGTAAGTATAGCATATATAAGCTATAAGGTTGGATTCCTTTTAACCTTCTGTGGTGTAGTGGTAGCGCCTTCACTTAGTAATCATAAGTCCTAGGTTTGAGTCCCGGTCGGGGCATGTTTTCACATATGTAATGTGCTTATCTGGTAATTCCATAGCCCGAAAGAGATTGGGAATTGAACTAAATGCTAAAATGAAGCCACAAGTGAGGTTGGGGAATCTGTAATATGAACATAGTGGAATTCAGTTAGAATGCGTTCATTCCTTAGTATAGCAGATATAAGCTATAAGGTTGGATTCCTTTTAACCTTCTGTGGTGTAGTGGTAGCGCCTTGACTTAGTAATCATAAGTCCTAGGTTCGAGTCCCGGTCAGGGTAAAAAAATTATACATGTTTTCACATATGTAATGTGCTTATCTGGTTATTTCATAGCCATA
Organism: Halocaridina rubra; assembly: GCA_037179515.1. Classification (NCBI taxonomy): domain Eukaryota; kingdom Metazoa; phylum Arthropoda; class Malacostraca; order Decapoda; family Atyidae; genus Halocaridina; species Halocaridina rubra. The sequence goes on along the minus strand of JAXCGZ010006985.1, from coordinate 14,642 downwards.
ATAAGATTTGGAATTGAATTAAATACTAAAATGAAGCCACAAGTGAGGTTGGGGTATCTGTAATATAAACATATTGGCATTCAGTTAGAATGCGTTCATTAGTAAGTATAGCAGATATAAGCTATAAGGTTGGATTCCTTTTAACATTCTGTGGTGTAGTGGTAGCGCGTTGACTTAGTAATCATAAGTCCTTGGTTCGAGTCCCGGTCGGGGTAAAAAAAAGTATTCATGTTTTCACATATGTAATGTGCTTATCTGGTTATTTCATAGTCTGAATGAGATTTGGAATTGAATTAAATGCTAAAATGAAGCCACGAGTGAAGTTGGGGAATCTGTAATATGAACATAGTCGCATTCAGTTAGAATGCGTTCATTCTTAAGTATAGCATATATAAGCTATAAGGTTGGATTCCTTTTAATCTTCTGTGGTGTAGTGGTAGCGCCTTGACTTAGTAATCATAAATCCTAGGTTTGAGTCCCTTTCGGGGTAAAAAAATGATTCAGGTTTTCACATATGTAATGTACTTATCTTGTTATTTCAGAGCCCGAAAGAGATTGGGAATTGAATTAAATGCTAAAATGAAGCCACGAGTGAGGTTGGGGAATCTGTAATATGAACATAGTGGCATTCAGTTAGAATGTTTTCATTCCTAATTATAGCAGATATAAGCTATAAAGTTGGATTCCTTTTAACCTTCTGTGGTGTAGTGGTAGCGCCTTGACTTAGTAATCATAAGCCCTAGGTTCGAGTCCCGGTCGGGGTAAAAAAATGATTCATGTTTTCACATATGTAATGTGCTTATCTTGTTTTTTCATAGCCCGAATGAGATTGGGAATTGAATTAAATGCTAAAATGAAGCCACAAGTGAGGTTGGGGAATCTGTAATATGAACATAGTGGCATTCAGTTAGAATGCACTCAATCCTAAGTATAACAGATATAAGCTATAAGGTTGGATTCCTTTTAACCTTCTGTGGTGTAGTGGTAGCGCCTTGACTTAGTAATCATAAGTCCTAGGTTCGAGTCCCGGTCGGGGTAAAAAAAATGATTCACGTTTTCACATATGTAATGTGGTTATCTTGTTATTTCATAGCCCGAATAAGATTTGGAATTGAATTACATACTAAAACGAAGCCACGAGTGAGTTTGGGGAATCTGTAATATGAACATAGTGGCATTCAGTTCGAATGCGTTCATTCCTAAGTATAGCAGATATAAGCTATAAGGTTGGATTCCATTTAACCATCTGTGGTGTAGTGGTAGCGCCTTGACTTAGTAATCTTAAGTCCTAGGTTTGAGTCCTGGTCGTGGTAAAAAAATGATTCATGTTTTCACATATGTAATGTGCTTATCTGGTTATTTCAGAGCCCGAATGAGATTAGGAATTGAATTAAATGCTAAAATGAAGCCACAAGTGAGGTTGGGGAATCTGTAATATGAACATAGTGGCATTCAGTTAGAATGCGTTCATTCCTAAGTATAGCATATATAAGCTATAAGGTTGGATTCCTTTTAACCTTCTGTGGTGTAGTGGTAGCGCCTTGACTTAGTAATCATAAGTCCTAGGTTTGAGTCCTGGTCGGGGCATGTTTTCACATATGTAATGTGCTTATCTGGTAATGCCATAGCCCGAAAGAGATTGGGAATTGAATTAAATGCTAAAATGAAGCCACGAGTGAGGTTGGGGAATCTGTAATATGAACATAGTGGCATTCAGTTAGAATGCGTTCATTCCTAAGTATAGCAGATATAAGCTATAAGGTTGGATTCCTTTTAACCTTCTGTGGTGTAGTGGTAGCACCTTGACTTAGTAATCATAAATCCTAGGTTTGAGTCACTTTCAGGGTAAAAAAATGATTCAGGTTTTCACATATGTAATGTACTTATCTTGTTATTTCAGAGCCCGAATGAGATTGGGAATTGAATTAAATGCTAAAATGAAGCCACGAGTGAGGTTGGGGAATCTGTAATATGAACATAGTGGCATTCAGTTAGAATGCGTTCATTCCTAATTATAGCAGATATAAGGTATAAAGTTGGATTCCTTTTAACCTTCTGTGGTGTAGTGGTAGCGCCTTGACTTAGTAATCATAAGCCCTAGGTTCGAGTCCCTGTCGGGGTAAAAAAATTATTCATGTTTTCACATATGTAATGTGCTTATCTTGTTATTTCATAGCCCGAATGAGATTGGGAATTGAATTAAATGCTAAAATGAAGCCACGAGTGAGGTTGGGGAATCTGTAATATGAACATAGTGGCATTCAGTTAGAATGCGCTCAATCCTAAGTATAGCAGATATAAGCTATAAGGTTGGATTCCTTTTAACCTTCTGTGGTGTAGTGGTAGCGCCTTGACTTAGTAATCATAAGTCCTAGGTTCGAGTCCCGGTCGGGGTAAAAAAAATGATTCATGTTTTCACATATGTAATGTGGTTATCTTGTTACTTCATAGCCCGAATAAGATTTGGAATTGAATTAAATACTAAAATGAAGCCACGAGTGAGTTTGGGGAATCTGTAATATGAAAATAGAGGCATTCAGTTCGAATGCGTTCATTCCTAAGTATAGCAGATATAAGCTATAAGGTTGGATTCCATTTAAACTTCTGTGGTGTAGTGGTAGCGCCTTGACTTAGTAATCATAAGTCCTAGGTTCGAGTCCCGGTCGGGGTAAAATAATGATTCATGTTTTCACATATGTAATGTGCTGATCTGGTTATTTCATAGCCCGAATGAGATTGGGAATTGAATTAAATTCTAAAATGAAGCAACGAGGGAGGTTGGGGAATCTGTAATATGAACACAGTGGCATTCAGTTAGAGTGCGTTCATTCCTAAGTATAGCAGATATAAGCTATAAGATTGGATTCCTTTTAACCTTCTGTGGTGTAGTGGTAGTGCCTTGACTTAGTAATCATTAATCCTAGGTTCGAGTCCCGGTCGGGATAAAAATATGATTGATGTTTTCACATATGCAATGTGCTTATCTGGTTATTTCAGAGCCTGAATGAGATTGGGAATTGAATTAAATGCTAAAATGAAGCCACGAGTGAGGTTGGGGAATCTGTAATATGAACATAGTTGCATTCAGTTAGAATGCGTTCATTCCTAAGTATAGCAGATATAAGCTATAAGGATTGATTCATTTTAACCTTCTGTGGTGTAGCGGTAGTGCCTTGACTTAGTAATCATAAGTCCTAGGTTCGAGTCCCGGTCGGGGTAAAAAAATGATTCATATTTTCACATATGCAATGTGCTTATCTGGTCATTTCATAGCCCGAATGAGATTGGGAATTGAATTAAATGCTAAAATGAAGCCACGAGTGAGGTTGGGGAATCTGTAATATGAACATAGTGGCATTCAGTTAGAATGCGTTCATTCCTAAGTATAGCCAATATAAGCTATAAGGTTGGATTCCTTTTAACCTTCTGTGGTGTAGTGGTAGCGCCTTGACTTAGTAATCATAAGCCCTAGGTTCGAGTCCCGGTCGGGGTAAAAAAATGATTCATGTTTTCACATATGTAATGTGCTTATCTAGTTATTTCATAGCCCGAATGAGATTGGGAATTGAATTAAATGCTAAAATGAAGCCACAAGTGAGGTTGGGGAATCTGTAATATGAACATAGTGGCATTCAGTAAGAGAGCTTTCATTCCCAAGTATAGAGATATAAGCTATAAGGTTGGATTCCTTTTAACCTTCTGTGGTGTAGAGGTAGCGCCTTGACTTAGTAATCATAAGTCCTAGGTTCGAGTCCCGGTCGGGATAAAATAATGATTCAGGTTTTCACATATGTAATGCACTTATCTGGTTATTTCATAGCCCGAATGATATTGGGAATTGAATTAAATGCTAAAATGAAGCCACGATTGAGGTTGGGGAATCTGTAATATGAACATAGTGGCATTCAGTTAGAATGCGTTCATTCCTACGTATAGCAGATATAAGTATAAAGTTGGATTCCTTTTAACCTTCTGCGGTGTAGTGGTAGCGCCTTGACTTAGTAATCATAAGTCCTAGGTTCGAGTCCCGGTCTGGGTAAAATAATGATTCATGTTTTCACATATGTAATGTGCTTATCTGGTTATTTCATAGCCCGAATGAGATTAGGAATTGAATTAAATGCTAAAATGAAGCCACAAGTGAGGTTGGGGAATCTGTAATATGAAAAAAGTGGCATTCAATTAGAGTGCGTTCATTTCTAAGTATAGCAGATATAAGCTATAAGGTTGGATTCCTTTTAACCTTCTGTGGTGTAGTGGTAGCGCCTTGACTTAGTAATCATTAATCCTAGGTTCGAGTCTCGGTCGTGATAAAAATATGATTCACGTTTTCACATATGTAATGTGCTTATCTGGTTATTTCAGAGCCTGAATGAGATTGGGAATTGAATTAAATGCTAAAATGAAGCCACGAGTGAGGTTGGGGAATCTGTAATATGAACATAGTTGCATTCAGTTAGAATGCGTTCATTCCTAAGTATAGCAGATATAAGCTATAAGGTTGGATTCATTTTAAGCTTCTGTGGTGTAGTGGTAGTGCCTTGACTTAGTAATCATAAGTCCTAGGTTCGAGTCCCGGTCTGGGTAAAAAAATGATTCATATTTTCACATATGCAATGTGCTTATCTGGTTATTTCATAGCCCGAATGAGATTGGGAATTGAATTAAATGCTAAAATGAAGCCACGGGTGAGGTTGGGGAATCTGTAATATGAACATAGTGGCATTCAGTTAGAATGCGTTCATTCCTAAGTATAGCAGATATAAAGTATAAGGTTGGATTCCTTTTAACCTTCTGTGGTGTAGTGGTAGCGCCTTGACTTAGTAATCATAAGTCCTAGGTTCGATTACCAGACGAGGTAAAAAAATGATTCACGTTTTCATTTATGTAATGTGCTTATCTGGTTATTTCATAGCCGGAATGAGATTGGGAATTGAATTAAATGTTAAAATGAAGCCACGAGTGAGGTTGGGGAATCTGTAATATGAACATAGTGGCATTTAGATAGAATGCGTTAATTCCTAAGTATAGCAGATATAAGCTATAAGGTTGGATTCCTTTAAACCTTCTGTGGTGTAGTGGTAGCGCCTTGACTTAGTAATCATAAATCCTAGGTTCGAGTCCCGGTTGGGGTAAAAAAATGATTCATATTTTCACATATGTAATGTGCTTATCTGGTAATTTCATAGCAAGAATGAGATTGGGAATTAAATTAAATTCTAAAATAAAGCCACGAGTGAGGTTGGGGAATCTGTAATATGAACATAGTGGCATTCAATAAGAAAGCGTTCATTCCTAAGTATAGCAGATATAAGCTATAAGGTTGGATTCCTTTTAACCTTCTGTGGTGTAGTGGTAGAGCCTTGACTTAGTAATCATAAGTCCTAGGTTCGAGTCCCGGTCGGGGTAAAATAATGAATCATGTTTTCACATATGTAATGTGCCTATCTTATTATTTCATAGCCCGAATGAGATTGGGAATTGAATTAAATGCTAAAATGAAGCCCCGAGGGAGGCTGGGGAATCTGTAATATGAACATAGTGGCATTCAGTTAGAATGTGTTCATTCCTAAGTATAGCAGATATAAGCTATAAGATTGGATTCCTTTCAACCTTCTGTGGTGTAGTGGTAGCGCCTTGACTTAGTAATCATAAGTCCTAGGTTCGAGTCCTGGTCGGGGTAAAAAAATGATTCATGTTTTCACATATGTAATGTACTTATCTGGTTATTTCAGAGACCGAATGAGATTGGGAATTGAATTAAATGCTAAAATGAAGCCACGAGTGAGGTTGGGGAATCTGTAATATGAACATAGTGGCATTCAGTTAGAATGCGTTCATTCCTAAGTATAGCAGATATAAGCTATAAGGTTGGATTCCTTTTAACCTGCTGTGGTGTAGTGGTAGCGCCTTGACTTAGTAATCATAAGTCCTAGGACGAGTCCCAGTCGGGGTAAAAAAAATGATTCATGTTTTCACATATGTAATGTGCTTATCTTGTTATTTCATAGAACGAATGAGATTGGGAATTGAATTAAATGCTAAAATGAAGCCACGAGTGAGGTTGGGGAATCTGTAATATGAACATAGTGGCATTCAGTTAGAATGCGTTCATTCCTAAGTATAGCAGATATAAGCTATAAGGTTGGATTTCTTTTAACCTTCTGTGGTGTAGTGGTAGTGCCTTGACTTAGTAATCATAAGTCCTAAGTTCCAGTCCCAGTTGGGGCAACATAATGATTCATGTTTTCACATATGTAATGTGCTTATCTGGTTATTTCATAGAACGAATGAGATTGGCAATTGAATTAAATGCTAAAATGAAGCCACGAGTGAGGTTGGGGAATCTGTAATATGAACATAGTGGCATTCAGTTAGAATGCGTTCATTCCTAAGTATAGCAGATATAAGGTATAAGGTTGGATTCCTTTTAACCTTCTGTGGTGTAGTGGTAGCACCTTGACTTAGTAATCATAAGTCCTAAGTTCGATTACCAGACGAGGTAAAAAAATTATTCACGTTTTCACATATGTAATGAGCTTATCTGGTTATTTCATAGCCCGAATGAGATTGGGAATTGAATTAAATGCTAAAATGAAGCCACGAATGAGGTTGGGGAATCTGTAATATGAACATAGTGGCATTCAGTTAGAATGCGTTCATTCCTAAGTATAGCAGATATAAGCTATAAGGTTGGATTCCTTATAACTTCTGTGGTGTAGTGGTAGCGCCTTGACTTAGTAATCATTAATCCTAGGTTTGAGTCCCGGTCGGGGTAAAAAAACTATTCATGTTTTCACATATGTATTGTGCTTATCTGGTTATTTCATAGCCCGAATGAGATTGGGAATTGAATTAAATGCTAAAATGAAGCCACGAGTGAGGTTGGGGAATCTGTAATATGAACATAGTGGCATTCAGTTAGAATGCGTTCATTCCTAAGTATAGCAGATATAAGCTATAAGGTTATATTCCTTTTAACCTTCTGTGGTTTTGTGGTAGCGCCTTGACTTAGTAATCATGAGTCCGAGGTTCGAGTCCCGGTCGGGGTAAAAAAATGATTCATGCTTTCACATATGTAATGTGCTTATCTGGTTATTTCATAGCCCGAATGAGATTGGGAATTGAATTAAATGCTAAAATGAAGCCACGAGTAAGATTGGGGAATCTGTAATATGAGCATAGTGGCATTCAGTTAGAATGCGTTCATTCCTAAGTATAGCAGATATAAGCTATAAGGTTGGATTCCTTTTAACCTTCTGTGGTGTAGTGGTAGCGCATTGACTTAGTAATCATAAGTCCTAAGTTCGAGTCCCGGTCGGGGTAAAAAAATGATTCATGTTTTCACATATGTAATGTGCTTATCTGGTTATTTCATAGCCCGAATGAGATTGGGAATTGAATTAAATGCTAAAATGAAGCCGCGAGTGAGGTTGGGGAATCTGTAATATGAACATAGTGGAATTCAGTTAGAATGCGTTCATTCCTAAGTATAGCAGATATAAGCTATAAGGTTGGATTCCTTTTAACCTTCTGTGGTGTAGAGGTAGCGCCTTGACTTAGTAAACATAAGTCCTAGGTTCGATTACCAGACGAGGTAAAAAAATGATTCACGTTTTCACATATGTAATGTGCTTATCTGGTTATTTCATAGCCCGAATGAGATTGGGAATTGAATTAAATGCTAAAATGAAGCCACGAGTGAGGTTGGGGAATCTGTAATATGAACATAGTGGCATTCAGTTAGAATGCGTTCATTCCTAAGTATAGCAGATATAAGCTATAAGGTTGGATTCCTTTTAACCTTCTGTGGTGTAGTGGTAGCGCCTTGACTTAGTAATCATAAGTCCTAGGTTCGAGTCCCGGTCGGGGTAAAAAAATGATTCATATTTTCACATATGTAATGTGCTTATCTGGTAATTTCATAGCCCGAATGAGATTGGGAATTGAATTAAATGCTAAAATAAAGCCACGAGTGAGGTTGGGGAATCTGTAATATGAACATAGTAGCATTCAGTTAGAATGTGTTCATTCCTAAGTATAGCAGATATAAGCTATAAGGTTGGATTCCTTTTAACCTTCTGTGGTGTAGTGGTAGCGCCTTGACTTAGTAATCATAAGTCCTAGGTTCGAGTCCCGGTCGGGGTAAAAAAATGATTCATGTTTTCACATATGTAATGTGCTTATCTGGTTATTTCATAGCCCGAATGAGATTGGGAATTGAATTAAATGCTAAAATGAAGCCACGAGTGAGGTTGGGGAATCTGTAATATGAACATAGTGGCATTCAGTTAGAATGCGTTCATTCCTAAGTATAGCAGATATAGGCTATAAGGTTGGATTCATTTTAACCTTCTGTGGTGTAGTGGTAGCGCCTTGACTTAGTAATCATAAGTCCTAGGTTCGAGTCCCGGTCGGGGTAAAAAAATGATTCATATTTTCACATATGTAATGTGCTTATCTGGTTATTTCATAGCCCGAATGAGATTGGGAATTGAATTAAATGCTAAAATGAAGCCACGAGTGAGGTTGGGGAATCTGTAATATGAACATAGTGGCATTCAGTTAGAATGCGTTCATTCCTAAGTATAGCAGATATAAGCTATAAGGTTGGATTCCTTTTAACCTTCTGTGGTGTAGTGGTAGCGCCTTGACTTAGTAATCATAAGTCCTAGGTTCGAGTCCCGTTCGGGGTGAAAAAATGATTCAGGTTTTCACATATGTAATGTGCTTATCTGGTTATTTCAGAGCCCGAATGAGATTGGGAATTGAATTAAATGCTAAAATGAAGCCACGAGTGAGGTTGGGGAATCTGTAATATGAACATAGTTGCATTCAGTTAGAATGCGTTCATTCCTAAGTATAGCAGATATAAGCTATAAGGTTGGATTCCTTTTAACCTTCTGTGGTGTAGTGGTAGCGCCTTGACTTAGTAATCATAAGTCCTAGGTTCGAGTCCCGGTCGGGGTAAAAAAATGATTCAGGTTTTCACATATGTAATGTGCTTATCTGGTTATTTCATAGCCCGAATGAGATTGGGAATTGAATTAAATGCTAAAATGAAGCCACGAGTGAGGTTGGGGAATCTGTAATATGAACATAGTGGCATTCAGTTAGAATGCGTTCATTCCTAAGTATAGCAGATATAAGCTATAAGGTTGGATTCCTTTTAACCTTCTGTGGTGTAGTGGTAGCGCCTTGACTTAGTAATCATAAGTCCTAAGTTCGAGTCCCGGTTGGGGCAAGATAATGATTCAGGTTTTCACATATGTAATGTGCTTATCTGGTTATTTCATAGCCCGAATGAGATTGGGAATTGAATTAAATGCTAAAATGAAGCCACGAGTGAGGTTGGGGAATCTGTAATATGAACATAGTGGCATTCAGTTAGAATGCGTTCATTCCTAAGTATAGCAGATATAAGCTATAAGGTTGGATTCCTTTTAACCTTCTGTGGTGTAGTGGTAGCGCCTTGACTTAGTAATCATAAGTCCTAGGTTCGAGTCCCGGTCGGGGTAAAAAAATTATTCAGGTTTTCACATATGTAATGTGCTTATCTGGTTATTTCATAGCCCGAATGAGATTGGGAATTGAATTAAATGCTAAAATGAAGCCACGAGTGAGGTTGGGGAATCTGTAATATGAACAAAGTGGCATTCAGTTAGAATGCGTTCATTCCTAAGTATAGCAGATATAAGCTATAAGGTTGGATTCCTTTTAACCTTCTGTGGTGTAGTGGTAGCGCCTTGACTTAGTAATCATAAGACCTAGGTTCGAGTCCCGGTCGGGGTAAAAAAATGATTCATATTTTCACATATGTAATGTGCTCATCTGGTAATTTCATAGCCCGAATGAGATTGGGAATTAAATTAAATGCTAAAATAAAGCCAAGAGTGAGGTTGGGGAATCTGTAATATGAACATAGTGGCATTCAATAAGAAAGCGTTCATTCCTAAGTATAGCAGATATAAGCTATAAGGTTGGATTCCTTTTAACCTTCTGTGGTGTAGTGGTAGAGCCTTGACTTAGTAATCATAAGTCCTAGGTTCGAGTCCTGGTCGGGGTAAAATAATGATTCATGTTTTCACATATGTAATGTGCCTATCTTGTTATTTCATAGCCCGAATGAGATTGGGAATTGAATTAAATGCTAAAATGAAGCCACAAGGGAGATTGGGGAATCTGTAATATGAACATAGTGGCATTCAGTTAGAATGTGTTCATTCCTAAGTATAGCAGATATAAGCTATAAGATTGGATTCCTTTTAACCTTCTGTGGTGTAGTGGTAGCACCTTGACTTAGTAATCATAAGTCCTAGGTTCGAGTCCCGGTCGGGGAAAAAAAATGATTCATGTTTTCACATATGTAATGTGCTTATCTGGTTATTTCAGAGACCGAATGAGATTGGGAATTGAATTAAATGCTAAAATGAAGCCACGAGTGAGGATGGGGAATCTGTAATATGAACATAGTGGCATTCAGTTAGAATGCGTTCATTCCTAAGTATAGCAGATATAAGCTATAAGGTTGGATTCCTTTTAACCTTCTGTGGTGTAGTGGTAGCGCCTTGACTTAGTAATCATAAGTCCTAGGTCGAGTCCCGGTCGGGGTAAAAAAAATGATTCATGTTTTCACATATGTAATGTGCTTAACTTGTTATTTCATAGAACGAATAAGATTTAGAATTGAATTAAATGCTAAAATGAAGCCACGAGTGAGGTTGGGGAATCTGTAATATGAACATAGTGGCATTCAGTTAGAATGCATTCATTCCTAAGTATAGCAGATATAAGCTATTAGGTTGGATTCCTTTTAACCTTCTGTGGTGTAGTGGTAGCGCCTTGACTTAGTAATCATAAGTCCTAGGTTCGAGTCCCGGTTGGGGTAAAAAAATGATTCATGTTTTCACATATGTAATGTGCTTATCTGGTTATTTTATAGCACAAATGAGATTGGGAATTGAAATAAATGCTAAAATGAAGCCACGAGTGAGGTTGGGGAATCTGTAATATGAACATAGTGGTATTCAGTTCGATTGCGTTCATTCCTAAGTATAGCATATATAAGCTATAAGGTTGGATTCCTTTTAAACTTCTGTGGTGTAGTGGTAGCGCCTTGACTTAGTAATCATTAATCCTAGGTTCGAGTCCTGGTCGGGGTAAAAAAATGAATCATGTTTTCACATATGTAATGTGCTTATCTGGTTATTTCATAGCCCGAATGACATTGGGAATTGAATTAAATGCTAAAATGAAGCCACGAGTAAGGTTGGGGAATCTGTAATATGAACATAGTGGCATTCAGTTAGAATGCGTTCATTCCTAAGTATAGCAGATATAAGCTATAAGGTTGGATTCCTTTTAATCTTCTGTGGTGTAGTGGTAGCGCATTGACTTAGTAATCATAAGTCCTAAGTTCTAGTCCCGGTCGGGGTAAAAAAATGATTCATGTTTTCACATATGTAATGTGCTTATCTGGTTATTTCATAGCCCGAATGAGATTGGGAATTGAATTAAATGCTAAAAAGAAGCCGCGAGTGAGGTTGGGGAATCTGTAATATCAACATAGTGGCATTCAATTAGAATGCGTTCATTCCTAAGTATAGCAGATATAAGCTATAAGGTTGGATTCCTTTTAACCTTCTGTGGTGTAGAGGTAGCGCCTTGACTTAGTAATCATAAGTCCTAGGTTCGATTACCAGACGAGGTAAAAAAATGATTCACGTTTTCACATATGTAATGTACTTATCTGGTTATTTCATAGCCCGAATGAGATTGGGAATTGAATTAAATGCTAAAATGAAGCCACGAGTGAGGTTGGGGAATCTGTAATATGAACATTGTGGCATTAAGATAGAATGAGTTAATTCCTAAGTATAGCAGATATAAGCTATAAGGTTGGATTCCTTTTAACCTTCTGTGGTGTAGTGGTAGCGCCTTGACTTAGTAATCATAAGTCCTAGGTTCGAGTCCCGGTCGGGGTAAAAAAATGATTCATGTTTTCACATATGTAATGTGCTCATCTGGTTATTTCATAGCCCGAATGAGATTGGGAATTGAATTAAATGCTAAAACAAAGCCACGAGTGAGGTTGGGGAAACTGTAATATGAACATAGTGGCATTCAGTAAGAAAGCGTTCATTCCTAAGTATAGCAGATATAAGCTATAAGGTTGGATTCCTTTTAACCTTCTCTGGTGTAGTGGTAGCGCGTTGACTTAGTAATCATAAGTCCTAGGTTCGAGTCCCGGTCGGGGTAAAATAATGATTCATATTTTCACATATGTAATGTGTTTATCTGGTTCTTTCATTGCACGAATGACATTGAGAATTGATTTAAATGCTAAAATGAAGCCACGAGGGAGGCTCGGGAATCTGTAATATGAACATTGTGGCATTCAGTTAGAATGTGTTCATTCCTAAGTATAGCAGATAGAAGCTATAAGGTTGGATTCCTTTTAACCTTCTGTGGTGTAGTGGTAGCGCCTTGACTTAGTAATCATAAGTCCTTGGTTCGAGTCCCGGTAGGGGTAAAAAAAAGAATTCATGTTTTCACATATGTAATGTGCTTATCTGGTTATTTCATAGTCTGAATGAGATTTGGAATTGAATTAAATGCTAAAATGAAGCCACGAGTTAGGTTGGGGAATCTGTAATATGAACATAGTCGCATTCAGTTAGAATGCGTTCATTCCTAAGTATAGCAGATATAAGCTATAAAGTTGGATTCCTTTTATCCTTCTGTGGTGTAGTGGTAGCACCTTGACTTAGTAATCATAAGTCCTAGGTTCGAGTCCTGGTCAGGGTAAAAAAAAAAGATTCATGTTTTCACATATGTAATGTGCTTATCTTGTTATTTCATGGCATGAATGAGATTGGGAATTGAATTAAATGCTAAAATGAAGAATCTGTTAGAATGAGCTCATTTCTAAGTATAGCAGATATAAGCTATAAGGTTGGATTCCTTTTAACCTTCTGTGGTGTAGTGGTAGCGCCTTGACTTAGTAATCATAAGTCCTAGGTTCGAGTCCCGGTCGGGGTAAAAAAAATGATTCATGTTTTCACATATGTAATGTGGTTATCTTGTTATTTCATAGCCCGAATAAGATTTGGAATTGAATTAAATACTAAAATGAAGCCACGAGTGAGTTTGGGGAATCTGTAATATGAACATAGTGGCATTCAGTTTGAATGCGTTCATTCCTAAGTATAGCAGATATAAGCTATAAGGTTGGATTCCATTTAACCTTCTGTGGTGTAGTGGTAGCGCCTTGACTTAGTAATCATAAGTCCTAGGTTTGAGTCCCGGTCGGGGCATGTTTTCACATATGTAATGTGCTTATCTGGTTATTTCAGAGCCCGAATGAGATTAGGAATTGAATTAAATGCTTAAATGAAGCCACGAGTGAGGTTGGGGAATCTGTAATATGAACATAGTGGCATTCAGTTAGAATGCGTTCATTCCTAAGTAGAGCATATATAAGCTATAAGGTTGGATTCCTTTTAACCTTCTGTGGTGTAGTGGTAGCGCCTTGACTTAGTAATCATAAGTCCTATGTTCGAGTCCCGGTCGGGGTAAAAAAATGAATTATGTTTTCACTTATGTAATGTGCTTATCTAGTTATTTCATAGCCCGAATGACATTGGGAATTGAATTAAATGCTAAAATGAAGCCACGAGTGAGGTTGGGGAATCTGTAATATGAACATAGTGGCATTCAGTTAGAATGCGTTCATTCCTAATTATAGCAGATATAAGCTATAAAGTTGGATTCCTTTTAACCTTCTGTGGTGTAGTGGTAGCGCCTTGACTTAGTAATCATAAATCCTAGGTTCGAGTCCCGGTCGGGGTAAAAAAATGATTCATTTTTTCACATATGTAATGTGCTTATCTTGTTATTTCATAGCCCGAATGAGATTGGGAATTGAATTAAATGCTAAAATGAAGCCACGAGTGAGGTTGGGGAATCTGTAATATGAACATAGTGGCATTCAGTTAGAATGCGCTCAATCCTAAGTATAGCAGATATAAGCTATAATGTTGGATTCCTTTTAACCTTCTGTGGTGCAGTGGTAGCGCCTTGACTTAGTAATCATAAGTCCTAGGTTCGAGTCCCGGTCGGGGTAAAAAAAATGATTCATGTTTTCACATATGTAATGTGGTTATCTTGTTATTTCATAGCCCGAATTAGATTTGGAATTGAATTAAATACTAAAATGAAGCCACGAGTGAGTTTGGGGAATCTGTAATATGAACATAGTGGCATTCAGTTCGAATGCGTTCATTCCTAAGTATAGCAGATATAAGCTATAAGGTTGGATTCCATTTAACCTTCTGTGGTGTAGTGGTAGCGCCTTGACTTAGTAATCTTAAGTCCTAGGTTCGAGTCCCGGTCGGGGTAAAAAAATGATTCATGTTTTCACATATGTAATGTGCTTATCTGGTTATTTCAGAGCCCGAATGAGATTAGGAATTGAATAAAATGCTAAAATGAAGCCACGAGTGAGGTTGGGGAATCTGTAATATGAACATAGTGGCATTCAGTTAGAATGCGTTCATTCCTAAGTATAGCAGATATAAGCTATAAGGTTGGATTCCTTTTAACCTTCTGTGGTGTAGTGGTAGCACCTTGACTTAGTAATC
>JAXCGZ010006984.1:0-12500 GCA_037179515.1 Halocaridina rubra | reverse complement strand
TATATATATATATATATATATATATATATATATATATATATATATATATATATATATATATATATATATATATATATATATATATATATATATATATATATATATATATATATATATATATATATATATATATATATATATATATATATATATATATATATATATATATATATATATATATATATATATATATATATATATATATATATATATATATATATATATATATATATATATATATATATATATATATATATATATATATATATATATATATATATATATATATATATATATATATATATATATATATATATATATATATATATATATATATATATATATATATATATATATATATATATATATATCTGTTCAAATATGTATATATATATGTATATATATATATATATATATATATATATATATATATATATATATATATATATATATATATATATATATATATATATATATATATATATATATATATATATATATATTTTATATATATATATATATATATATATATATATATATATATATATATATATATATATATATATATATATATATATATATATATATATATATATATATATATTTATATATATATATATATATATATATATATATATATATATATATATATATATATATATATATATATATATATATATATATATATATATATATATATATATATATATATATATATATATATATATATATATATATATATATATATATATATATATATATATATATATATATATATATATATATATATATATATATACGCCAAATATGCCGTTAGCTTATCTTTGGTGAATGTTGTATAGGATCTGTACCCATTTGGCAACTAGTCATGAAGTTTACTTACGATATTTTACTTGCAGGTACTGCGATATGTGTGCTCATACACAGGCACAACAACCATACTCTTCTTGTTTGTATTCTGCTGCATCAGGTGCTTGTCCATAAACTTTGTTGCTACACATTCCTTTCAATTGCACCATAACCACGGGTACTGCCACATATTGCTATTAAGCAGGGACGAACCTTAACCACGTGTATTGTGTATTATTTTGCGCATTTGTACCATACTCGTTGCAATATTACCACCTGACTATTGTACTACGACATTTTACTCTTGGGTACTGCCATATACGTGCTCATATGCAGGCGCAAGTGCCATCCTGTATTGCCAGTGTTTCATGCACTGTTTTGCAATGTTTTCTTTGCTGCTGTTGCTCTTGATTGTATTTTGAATCACTATCATAGTGAGATTTTATGATCATCATTACATTTAAGTTTGAACTGCAGTGTTGATTTTTTTCTCTCCTTTGTGTTGTGTTTCTTTAAAAATTTTATTACAATTATAAATTTTTTCTCTGTTTGCATTGTCTTTTTTTGGCTTTGTGCGGTTGATTTGTTTTACCGTTTCATTGTTGACTTTTCTGGAACCCATCATGGCTTTTCTGGAACCCTCCATGGCTACCAGGCAGACACAGGAAACCACTGAAACATTTGATGAGGACAGTTACCTTGAAAAGATGATTGCCACGGGTAAGCGATACGACAAGTCCGGAGAGAAGTTCCTCGAGTGGGTTTTTAGAAAGATGACTATTCGCCGAGCCCAGCTAGAGAAGAAAGGGAATGAGCAGGCACACACACAGGTGCAATGGGACCAGGAGCTGGCACTGATGCAGGCCCAGCATGACCACGAGCTTGAGCTTGCTCGGATTCGAGCTCGAACCCCTGACAATGGTGTTTGACTCAGAAATGGGGGCCAGCCTCACAAGAGAGCCCTTCCAATGCAGAAATTCGAGGATGACGGCAAGCAACCCATTGACACTTACATCCGCTCCTTCAAAAGTCCTGTTGCCGCTAATGATGGCTCAGCGGCTGAAATAATTAGCTGGCAGCTAGCCTCCATGTCACCCCGTCTGATCGCCCTGTTCAATGAACTCGATCACACGCAACTGAGGAAGTACGCTAGATTTAAAAGCACACTCCTTCCCTCGCAGAACTTTTCACCAGGTGAGTGTTCTGCTAGGTTTGTCTCAGCTTACCCATTGAAGGAGGAAAATTGTAGTGCCTTTGGCAGCTGCAAGGCTCACCTCTTTGATGATTGGTTGTGAGTTGCAATAAGTGTCCCGGAAAAGTGTCATCCATTCTTAATGTTTGATTCAATTGCAGATGATCTCCATACTGACGTCCTTACTTATGAAAGGACCCAGCTTAAGAATGAGACTGACTTCAACAAAAGTTTGACTGCTGTGGACGAGTACCTCCAGCACAACCGGACTGAGGTGCATCTCTGTGATCTTATAAGGGCAAGAAGGGTGGATCCCAAGGCTCATCCTCAAAGTTTCATCTCCCCCTCAGAAGGCCATGATTCTCTCCGAAAAGGAGATCGCAAGGAAGGGAAGCACAAGGGCCCCTCTCAGATCTTCAATGATCCAGCTCCTTCTCCTTTCACCCCTAAGCCTTATTCTGCCCATGCACACTCACTCAAGAAGGATGACTCGGTAAAACCTAATTCTCACCAGTTCAGAGGCAAGGGAAATTACCCTGCTCCACATTTCCAGGGATTTCAGGCAAACTAAGAGCCACCACACTTCCTCTCACACCAGTAGCCAGCTGTCTGGCCACTCACTCTGCCAATGGCATTGAAACAAGGCCAGAAAGGGCCACCAACGATAATGCCGAGGACCTACCTTACGAAGTTGCTTATGCGCAAATCACAGAACGAGATGATCCCCAGATGGTCCCAAGGTGCCCAGGAACCAAAAATGGTGTGGAAGCTGAGATAGCCCTCGATACAGGGGGCAGTGGCATATATGTTGATGAGAGATTCATCAGAGATGAAGATTACACCGGCCAAGTCGTCTATTTACGTGTTGCTGAAGGAAAACCTCAGACTTATGACGTTGCTGTGTCACTGACCTGGATTGCAAGTACTACAAGGGAAAGGCCCCAGTTGTGGCATTGATTGAACCCTTGCAACCTTTCTTGCTGGGTCTTGTAATGAACCTAGCTCCTATCTTACAAGACGACCTCTACCATGAGGAAATTAAATAGTGGAACGTTCCTCAGGCGAAGTCACAATAAGCCATTTCAGCAGCAACTAGTGGTGCTGATGCCAGGAACTTGGACGATTCTTCAACTGACTTCGCTGACTCTGCCGTAGTTAGTACCCGGAATGTGGAATGCAAAGAGCTTCCCCCTCCTTTACAAGATGATAAACCTCTAGAGCACTGAAGTTCTGTCCAGACTTGGCAGAACTGCAGCTGGACTGCTGCAGTCTCAAGAACTGGATGACAGGCCATCGAGGGAAGAGCCTTTATGGTGAAAAAGAGGTCAGATCACCTACAGCCTTGAAGATGGAGTCCTTCGTAGGTATGGGACTAAAGAAGGCTACACCTTTAAGCAATTGATTGTGCTTGCCTCGTTCCACCATCAGGCTATTGATGTGGCACATCATTTACCTCTGAGTGGACACAGAAGCAATGCAAAGACTCCGCATCTCCTCCAGAAGGCGTTTGTATGGCAAAATATGTGCACCAAGATAGATAGATACGTGGACTCCTGCCCCATCAGCCAATCCACCTTTACGGCACCAGTACCAAAAGCCACAATGGGCATAACTAAACTCTCAACAGAGCCATTTGTCAAGGTTGCTATTGACAATTTTAGGTCCTAGTAATCCTGCTTCGTCCACAGGGATATAATTCCTCCTGGTATATGTTGACCTGGAAACAAGATACCAAGATGCAGGGCCGCTTTCATCTATTATGAATGATGTAGTTGCTCAGGCCCTATTTGAAATTTGCTCCAAGTTTGGCTTCCCTGAGCAGGTCACTTCTGACAATGGAAGTCAGTTTACCAGTAAGCACTGTGAGGCTTTCTTAACCTCTTAGAGATGAAGCACATTCACACGAGCGTCTATAATGCCCAATCAAATGGAGTATGTGAACATTATAGCGAAATATTGAAGCCAGTGAGACATGTACATTCCGTTCCACTTTTCTCCTTCAGAGACATGCCCCACGACACTACTGGATACTTGTCTTTTGAGCTGATTTATGGTCATAAGGTCAAGGGTCCAGTGGAGTTCTTGGCAAAGTGTTGGGACTCACCAACCATCAAGGACGATGGTAGTGCCGTAAATATGTGTATTTTGAAGTTTTTGTCCCTCCTCAAAAAGGCCTGGAAAGCTGCACACTTAGCCATTAGGGGTCACCAGCAGACTGCCAAGCTCCTCTGTGATGAGTGTGCCAGACGTCGTGCCCTGACACCCGGAGATCGAGCATTGTTACTTCTTTCAACAGATACTCACAAGCTAATGCTAAGCTGGAAAGGATCATACACTGTGGTACACTGTGTGACCCAAGACCATTATGCGTTAAATGTTGATGGCTGTAACCAGCAATACCACATTAGCCAGCTGAAGCTGTATTGTGAAGACCAGGAGGCATTCAGAGATGCTGTACTGGCACTCTCAGCGACCCCTACAGGTGTTCCTATCAGCACCATTACCTCCGAGGCTGCGGAAACACATGTGCTCCATTATAGCCACCCCTTACCTCCTATATTGGAGTATTCCTCCCTTGAAGTGGAGATGGACTTACGAGAGTGGAGTTTTGTGAAGTAGCCTCTCTGGCCGCAGTAACCATGCTCATAATGGAAGACGTAACCCTACCTTTTGATGATGGTAAGGATCCTACCGTTCCCAAATACTGAAAGAAGAGATTGAGTGATTGCATTATTAACTCTAGACTGCAACCGTCAACGGGAAGAGCTGAACGAGATATTAGTGGACTACGAAAACGTGACCTCCCAGGTGCTACCACTACCCTCGAGCATCATGTCAGATGACCCGGAGCCGTTTTGGCTTTCATATGGCCTTCCCCACTAGATGTCAGTGCAGCTGTAGGAGGATCTTAACACTTAGATCCTCCTTAGAATAATGGAAAAGAGCAATTCGCCTTGGTGTTTGCCTTTACTGGTGTTGTGCAAGCTAGATGGCAGTCACAGGTTCTGCCTTTACAGTTGATTTTGGCAAGTCACATTGAACTAGACTTCCAAGTCCCTAACAGCCTTTTCCACAAGATACGATTTGTATCAGTTTAGGGTCATGCCTTTTGGTGTGGTGAACATGCTTGGCTGCTTCTGCCAGCTCATGAGGACAGCATTGCAGGACCTTGACAATGTATCACGCTTTATATATGACATCCAGGTGCATTCTCAGGATTGGTCATCACACCTTGCGACTCTTCGCCAAGCTCTCACCTGTGTGAAAAGCATGGACTCCATTTAAAACCCTCCTGAAGTGAGATCGGCTTCACACAATTGCAGGATCTCAGGCAATTGGCTGGAGAAGGAGTTATGTCCCCATTACAGGACAAGGTGCAACTATTAAGGACGATTAGGTATAAAACATTCCTTTTACCTATATTTATATTTTCTTTGTTTTACGTATATCTTTTTTTTTATTACTGCCTTATAGCATGAGAAGAATTCCTTAATACTTGAATATTGATTTTTTCCCAGTTATTTACATTGTGACTTTAATTTTATTGTAATATGGATTTATTTACATTCCTTTTGTTTTCTTGCATGTCATATAACTTTTTTTTTTAATAAGAATTTGTTCATTTTTTTTATATTATTGAATATCTAGCCCTTTAGATATGTTCCAGTAGTGGATCTCATTTACTTTTCATCTTTTCTTTTCCCCTAAGAGAAACTCTCATCCCTCATGATAACACTGAGGTTACCATAACTTCCTCTCTTATTTTCTCGCCTCCTGTAGCAGAATTTTATTAAAACAAACAATTCTAGAAAGTGCCTATGTGACAAAGTATTCAGCTAAAAGTTACCTCACTCATTATAAATACCCTATTAGGTATTTATTGAACTTTTAATCTTGTTTTGTTTCTTTTATTTTACCGAAAAACCTAACTTCTTGTATTTTAAAAACTTATGATAATTTGCTTTTTGTATTACCTTTATTATTATATCTTTGAACATAGCTTTATATAGTTTAATATTCTTGTACATGAAGAAGTAAAATGCGCATTATGACAGTGCATTAGTCTCCCTCTTTTTCCTCTCTTCTCTATTTTCTTTCACGTAGTGCTGACGCATCCTGTGGATAAATCTTTAAAAAATTCTCTTATTATAAAATTACACTTGCTGATAAATTTTGTTATAAATATACTTGCTGATATGGCATTAATTTGTCTAGATACATTTCACATTTCAATTTTAAGAATTCCCTTCTCCTAAAATTATAAAGAACTATGCCCAAAGATTGCGGATACCAGAAGTCCATTTTTCCATAATTTACTTTATCGTTTCTTTTTTTTACTCCCTCTTGTTGCACCTAAATTACTGTCTCTTCCTTACATCTCTGCCATATATATGGTAAAGCTTGTTGGCCAGGCAAACTGGGAATTTGAGAAACTATGCATTTAATGTTGCTGGTCAAAGGGTTACTGGCATAAAAATATCACTAAGTAACTTTACTCAGTTCCATTCCCATACAAACGAAATTTTGTAGAGTACCCAATTGGAATCTCATTTGTCAAATTTAATTCCTTGCCATAGAAATAACCGCAGATATGCACTGATAAGAAAGATCTTTCATTGCGAGTGTCCAAGTAAAAATTTCGCTCTCAGAAGATTGTTCATTGCCACTTGAAAACTCTATCTCTTTTCCTAATGAATTCTAATTTCATTTCACCACACGGCAGTGCCCTGTGGTGGCGGGCACGCATCAAAGAATAACCCCAATGTATTCCCTGTGTATCCTAAGAGGCGACTAAAAGTGGACGGGGCTAGGGGACTAGGAATCCCCCTTCTTGTATTAACCTTCCGCGAGACGTCAAAGAAGGGCAGTAGAGGGGAGAATAACTTCTCCCCAAAGTCTAGTTATGGGGTGTCTAAATGTGCGTGGTTGTAGCACGATAGAGAGCAAAAGATGTGAGATTGGATATATGTTTGGTAGGAGGAGGATGGATGTATTGGCATTGTGTGAGACGAAGATGAAAGGAAAAGGAGAAGTGGCATTTGGTGATGTGACAGGTAGGGTGTCTGGGGTTGAAAGGGAGAGAGCGAGAGAGGGTGTGGCATTATTGCTGAGTGAATAGATGGTAAATAAAGTAGTGGAATGTAAAGAAGTGTCATCTAGGGTGATGTGGGAGAAGACTAGGATAGGTAGGGAATGTTGGGCTTTTGTTAGTGCGTATGGGCCAGGATGTGAGAGAAGTGAGGAAGAGCGGAATGAATTCTGGAATGAGTTAACGAGGTGTGTGGATGGTCTGAGTAGAAGGAACTATGTAGTTGTCTTGGGTGACTTGAATGCCAGAGTGGGTGATGGAGAGATAGAAGGTGTTGTAGGAAAGTATGGGGTACCAGGTGGGAAGAAGAGTGGCGAGAGAATGTTAGATATGTGTGTGGAGCAAGAGTTGGTGATAGGTAATAGTTTTTTCAAGAAGAGGTTAATAAATAAGTATACATGGATGAGAGTGGCAAATGGAAGAGTGAAAGAAAGAGCATTGTTGGATTATGTGTTGGTAGCAAAGAACATGATTGGTAGAATGAAAGATGTGCATGCATTTAGGGGTGCAGCTGCTGGGATGTCTGATCATTTTTTGGTTGAAGCAAAATTGGTAGTAGCAAAAGAGTGGGGAAATAGAGTGGGGGGATGTAGAGGGGAAATAGTGAAGGTGGAAGAGTTGAAAAAGCCAGAGAAGAGATAGAAATATCAGGACAGGTTGAAAGTGGCATATGATAGGGTGAAAGAAAGAAAAGTTGGGGAGTTAGAGGAGGAATGGGGGTTGATGAAAGAATGTTTTGTGGGAAATGCAAGTGATGTGTGTGGAAAGAGGTATGTTGGAGGTGGTATGAGAAGGGGCAGCGGGTGGTGGAATAAAGGGGTGAAAATGAAGGTGGAAGAGAAAAAGAGGACTTTTGAGGAATGGCTGCAGTGTAAAAGTATGGAGAAGTATGAAAGATATAGGGAGAAAAATGTGGAAACCAAGTGGAAGGTAGAGGAAGAGAAGAGGTTGGCAAATGTTAGGTGGGGACCGATTTTAGTAGGTCATATGAGAAGAATAAAAAGTTTTGGAAAGCAGTGAAGAGAGTAAGGAAGGGTGGATTGAGGATGGAAGAGACAGTGAAAGATGTGAATGGACAGATGTTAAGAGGGAACGATGCAAGGAAAATAGTGGCAGAATATTTTGACTGCTTGCTGAATGTTGAGGAAGATAGAGAGGCAGCTATAGTGGCAGTGGGGGGTGTTCAAGTGCCAGTAATGGGAGATGAAAATGAGAGGGAGATTACAAGAGTGGAGGTGCAAAAGGCATTCTATGAAGTGAAAGCAGGTAAAGCACCTGGAATGGATGGTGTGAGAGCGGAGATGTTAAGAGAAGGGAGTGTGACTGCATTGGAATGGTTAGTGAGAGTGTTTAATTTATGCTATATGTTGTCAATGGTGCCAGTGGAATGGGTGATTGCTTGTATAGTGGCCTTATTCAAATGTATGGGAGATGTGTTTGAATCAGTAATTTTAGGGGTATAAGTTTGTTGAGTGTGGTAGGAAAAGTGTATGGTAGGATACTGGTAAATAGGATTAGGGATAAGACAGAAAATGTGATCACGGAAGTGCAGACTGGTTTTAGGAGAGGTAGAGGTTGTATAGATCAGCTATTTATAGTTAGGCAGTTATGTGAGAAATACTTACCAAAGGTTAAGGATGTGTATTTTGTATTTTTGGATCTGGAGAAAGCGTATGATAGAGTTGATAGAGAAGCAATGTGGAATGTTTTGTGATTATATGGAATTAATGGTAAATTGTTGCATACAATGAAGAGTTTGTATGAGGGCAGTAGAGCTTGTGTTAGGGTAAGGAATGAAGTGAGTGAGTGGTGTCCAGTGAGAGTGGGACAGAGACAGGGATGTGTGATGTCACCGTGGCTGTTCAATATGTATATTGATGGAGTCGTAAGAGAGGTGAATAAGCGAGTGCGTGGTCGAGGTTTGAGAATGGTAGATGGTGATGATTACGAGTGGGAGGTGAATCAGTTGCTGTTTGCAGATGATACTGTGGTGGTGGCAGATTCAGAGGAGAAGCTGTGTCAGTTAGTGTCAGAATTTGGAATGGTGTGTGAGAGAAGGAAGTTACGAGTGAATGTGGGAAAGAATATGGTTATGAGGTGTACAAGAAATGAGCATGGTGCTAGATTGAATGTTATGTTGAATGAAGAGGCACTTGAGGAAGTTGATCGCTTTAAGTATTTAGGCTCTGTTATAGCTGCAAATGGTGGAGTGGAAGCAGATATGTGTCACAGAGTGAATGAAGAATGTAAAGTGTTGGTTGCGTTGATAGGAGTGATGAAGAATAGAATGTTTGAAATGACTGTTATGAAAGTTTTGTATGAGAAAGTGGTTGTGCCAACTGTGATGTATGGATCAGAGTTATTGGGTATGAAAGTAAGTGAGAGACGGAAAATAAATGTGTTTGAGATGAAATGCCTGAGTAGCATGGTTGGTGTATTTCGGTTGGATAGGGTTAGGAATGAAGTGGTGAGAGGAAGAACGGTTGTGAGGAGAGAAATTGCAGCCAGAGTAGATATGAATGTTCTGAGATTTTTTGGCCATGTGGAAAGGATTGATGATGAAAGACTGCTGAAAAGATGATGAATGCGAGAGTTGATGGGAGAAATGCTAGAGAGAGGCCTAGGTTTGGGTGGATGAATGGAGTAAGGAGAGCCCTGAATGATAGGAGGATGGATGTGAGAGAAGCAAGTGAGCGTGCTAGGAATAGGAATTAGTGGCAAGCGATTGTGACACAGCTCTAATGGGCATCTGCTGTTACCAAGGGGCTGCAACTTAAAGAGGTAGCCCTGTGGTAAGGGCAGTAGGGGAGTTGGCAGTTGTGAAGCAACACAGGTTGTGGAAGAACCGAGATGACGGGCTGTGGCACTCCAGCAGTGCCATCTGAATGGTCGCTAGCTCACTCGTCATTCCCCATAGAGCAAAGTAATCCCCTTATTTTTTCCTTTTTTGATGTCGGCTAACCCCCAATTAAATGGGGAAACAGCCAAGGTAGATAAATAGAATAGTTTACTATCATTGTAAATATAGTGTTTTGCGCCAATACTCATAAATAAAGTGTATTACACTATAATTGCAAATGATTAATAAGTTTTTTACCTTTTGTCAGTGTAACCGTTTCTTGTCAACCGCAGTTAAATGATTTAACATCTATCCTGTAGATTCTTTATGTATTGTGAATAAAGTGCTTTACGCTAATGCTTGTAAACAGTTGATATCATGTTTATTCCCTTATAGTAGCGTAAATATTTCTTGCTAATCTGTGACATATTTTCATCCCATAGATTTAAATTTGAAATCCATTATTTGTGTGCTCACACCTTCAGTTTTCCCATTATTAACAGTGTCGCTTCTGTTTCTGCAATTGCAGTGTCCTCCATTCTACTCTGCCCGTGTGACAGACGTGATATCCTTCGAGTTGAGGCCCAAGTCTTGGCATCCGTCTGTGGTGCTGGGAAACGAAAGCGTGCTAACCACCTCCGGAATTCGAGGCTGCAGTCCATATAATAAAATCTTAAAATTTAGTTTATTCTTCCAAAATGAATCAAATGTTATCATTTTGTTTATGCTTTCCAAAATTAAAAGAAAATTTAATTCTGAGTTTGATTAACTGAGTAGTGGTATCCGGGGGGTGTGAAAGTAAAGATTTTAGTCTCTTGGATGTCAGTGAACTTCTAACCGAGTTCAGAAACTGAGTCCCTTTAGGAAAACTAAAACTTAACATCTCAGAGAGTCCCAGTCAGGGGAAAAATGTGACTCATGTTTTCCCATTGTAGTAGGTTGGCCAATGGCATCAGCTGCCCGTAGCGATGCTACAGCTGAAGTATGTTGGAAGCTAAATAGGACTTTTCAGGACTGTTCGATATTAAGTCTTTTTTTCAGTAACGGCTTTTCTATGACTACATCTACACCGAATATTCTTGGATATTCGTTATACATCTCTTATTATCCCCACATATCTGAAAAGTCACAACACTCTCATATCAATATTTACTCACTATGATTTCTTCATGCCCAAGCCCGATGAGGGCAGTTTTATTTTACTTTTTTTCACCCTCCTGGTGTCACGCTCATAAAAGAACAACCAAGCATATGTTAATGTGAATAATTTTTAACTCAACTGGGACTTTAACCTAGGACTTATAATTACAAAGCCAAGGCTCTACCAACTACACCACAGAAGGTTAAAAGGAAACAGATCTTATAGCTTATATCTGCTATAGTAGGAATGAACCCATTCTATCTGAATGCCACTATGTTCAAATTACAGTTTCCCCAACCTCGCTCGTGGTTTCGTTTTCGCATTTAATTCAACTCCCAATCTCATTCGGAATCAACAATAACAAAATAAGCACATTACATATGTGAAAACATAAATCATTATTACCCCAACCGGGATTTGAACCTTGGACTTATAATTACTAAGCCAAGGCGCTACCCACTACACCACAGAAGGTTAAAAGGAAACAGACTTTATAGCTTCTGTCTGCTATAGTAGGAATCTACACATTCTATCTGAATGCCACTATGTTCATATTACAGTTAATCCCCAACCTCACTCGTGGTTTCGTTTTCGCATTTAATTGGTCCCGAATGAGATTGGGAGTTGGATTAAATGTGAAAGCGAAACCACGAGTGAGGCTGGGGAAACTGTAATATAAACATAGTGGCATTCAAATAATAACAATAATAATAATAATAATAATAATAATAATAATAATAATAATAATAATAATAATAATAATAATAATAATAATAATAATAATAATAATAATAATAATAATAATAATAATAATAATAATAATAATAATAATAATAATAATAATAATAATAATAATAATAATAATAATAATAATAATAATAATAATAATAATAATAATAATAATAATAATAATAATAATAATAATAATAATAATAATAATAATAATAATAATAATAATAATAATAATAATAATAATAATAATAATAATAATAATAATAATAATAATAATAATAATAATAACAACAACAACAACAACAACTACTACTACTACTACTACTACTACTACCACCACTACTAAACTAATTCTTACCAATATTTATGAGAGATATATTTACGACACTAACTTATTTCACTATGGAGGTTAACTTCATGACATGCAGTTAGGAACTATAATTGCTTTACATACTTTTTCATATAAACAACGAAGATAAATTATTTGTATTTTACAAACAATATTGTTTTCTATTCAACGAGCTTTTAAAATCCCACCCTTTCATTCATTTATTTTTGTTTTCAAAATTTATTATACAAATTATACACATATTTGAAACTATTCAGATTATTTTGAAATTTGAAAAGACCGTCTTCAATGTGTATTGTTATGAATATA
>JAXCGZ010006983.1:0-19947 GCA_037179515.1 Halocaridina rubra | reverse complement strand
CTTCTATAGGCTCTTTCCATCTCGGAGTTTTGTCTATCAGATTTAAATTGCCTTAGGAGGTCATCTCTCTTTTTCATTTGCTCTTTTAACTGAGAGTCAATCCACGGGGCAGGAGGGCGTGTCATGACTTTGGTTGTAAGAGGGGCATATTCATTTAAACATCTCGTAAAAACATCAGTAAAAGTAGAAACTTGATAATTTACACAATCTGTAGTTAGTATTGAATTTAAAATGTTGTATTCATTAAGAAGAGTGTCGCAGAAACAATTTTGAGAATAATTCTCAAGAGATCGGAAAGTTTTAACAATTGGCAGTCTCTTTTCCTTCCTGACATTAACTGTAGCTATTAGAAGCTCGTGGTCTCCTACAGGACAAGGTAAGACATCGTGGTGAACGGAGGGCACCGGAGGGCTTGCCCTCCTCCTGCAGGGTGCCGGGGGGCTTGCCCTCCTCCCGGAGGGCGCCGGGGGGGCTTGCGCTCCTCCCGGAGATCGCCGGGGGGCTTGCCCTCCTCCCGGAGGGCGCCGGGGGGCTTGCCCTCCTCACGGAGGGCACCGGGGGGCCTGCCCTTCTCAAGGAGGGCGCCGGGGGGCCTGCCCTCCTCCCGGAGCGCGCCAGGCGGCTTGCCCTCCTCCCGGAGGGCACTGTGGGCCTGCCCTCCTCCCGGAGGGCGCCGGGGGGCTTGCCCTCCTCCCAGAGGGCGCCGGGTGGCTTGCTCTCCTCCCGAAGGGCGCCGGGGGCCTGCCCTCCTAACGGAGGGCGCCGGGGGGCTTGCCCTCCTCCCGGAGTGCGCCGGGTGGCTTGCCCTCCTCCCGAAGGGCGCTCGGGGCCTGCCCTCCTCCCATAAAGCGCCGGGGGGCTTGCCCTCCTCCCGGAGGGCGCCGGGGGGCTTGCCCTCCTCCCGGAGGGTGCCGGGGGGCTTGCCCTCCTCCTGGAGGGCGCCGGGGGGCTTGCCCTCCTCCCGGAGGGCGCCGGGGGGCTTGCCCTCCTCCCGGAGGGCGCCGGGGGGCTTGCCCTCCTCCCGGAGGGCGCCGGGGGGCTTGCCCTCCTCCCGGAGGGCGCCGGGGGGCTTGCCCTCCTCCCGGAGGGCGCCGGGGGGCTTGCCCTCCTCCCGGAGGGCGCCGGGGGGCTTGCCCTCCTCCCGGAGGGCGCCGGGGGGCTTGCCCTCCTCCCGGAGGGCGCCGGGGGGCTTGCCCTCCTCCCGGAGGGCGCCGGGGGGCTTGCCCTCCTCCCGGAGGGCGCCGGGGGGCTTGCCCTCCTCCCGGAGGGCGCCGGGGGGCTTGCCCTCCTCCCGGAGGGCGCCGGGGGGCTTGCCCTCCTCCCGGAGGGCGCCGGGGGGCTTGCCCTCCTCCCGGAGGGCGCCGGGGGGCTTGCCCTCCTCCCGGAGGGCGCCGGGGGGCTTGCCCTCCTCCCGGAGGGCGCCGGGGGGCTTGCCCTCCTCCCGGAGGGCGCCGGGGGGCTTGCCCTCCTCCCGGAGGGCGCCGGGGGGCTTGCCCTCCTCCCGGAGGGCGCCGGGGGGCTTGCCCTCCTCCCGGAGGGCGCCGGGGGGCTTGCCCTCCTCCCGGAGGGCGCTGGGGGGCTTGCCCTCCTCCCGGAGGGCGCCGGGGGGCTTGCCCTCCTCCCGGAGGGCGCCGGGGGGCTTGCCCTCCTCCCGGAGGGCGCCGGGGGGCTTGCCCTCCTCCCGGAGGGCGCCGGGGGGCTTGCCCTCCTCCCGGAGGGCGCCGGGGGGCTTGCCCTCCTCCCGGAGGGCGCCGGGGGGCTTGCCCTCCTCCCGGAGGGCGCCGGGGGGCTTGCCCTCCTCCCGGAGGGCGCCGGGGGGCTTGCCCTCCTCCCGGAGGGCGCCGGGGGGCTTGCCCTCCTCCCGGAGGGCGCCGGGGGGCTTGCCCTCCTCCCGGAGGGCGCCGGGGGGCTTGCCCTCCTCCCGGAGGGCGCCGGGGGGCTTGCCCTCCTCCCGGAGGGCGCCGGGGGGCTTGCCCTCCTCCCGGAGGGCGCCGGGGGGCTTGCCCTCCTCCCGGAGGGCGCCGGGGGGCTTGCCCTCCTCCCGGAGGGCGCCGGGGGGCTTGCCCTCCTCCCGGAGGGCGCCGGGGGGCTTGCCCTCCTCCCGGAGGGCGCCGGGATGCTTGCCCTCCTCCCGGAGGGCGCCGGGGGGCTTGCCCTCCTCCCGGAGGGCGCCGGGGGGCTTGCCCTCCTCCCGGAGGGCGCCGGGGGGCTTGCCCTCCTCCCGGAGGGCGCCGGGGGGCTTGCCCTCCTCCCGGAGGGCGCCGGGGGGCTTGCCCTCCTCCCGGAGAGCGCCGGGGGGCTTGCCCTCCTCCCGGAGGGCGCCGGGGGGCCTGCCCTCCTCCCGGAGGGCGCCGGGGGGCCTGCCCTCCTCCCGGAGCGCGCCGGGCGGCTTGCCCTCCTCCCGGAGGGCACTGTGGGCCTGCCCTCCTCCCGGAGGGCGCCGGGGGGCTTGCCCTCCTCCCAGAGGGCGCCGGGTGGCTTGCTCTCCTCCCGAAGGGCGCCGGGGGCCTGCCCTCCTAACGGAGGGCGCCGGGGGGCTTGCCCTCCTCCCGGAGTGCGCCGGGTGGCTTGCCCTCCTCCCGAAGGGCGCTCGGGGCCTGCCCTCCTCCCATAAAGCGCCGGGGGGCTTGCCCTCCTCCCGGAGGGCGCCGGGGGGCTTGCCCTCCTTCCGGAGGGTGCCGGGGGGCTTGCCCTCCTCCCGGAGGGCGCCGGGGGGCTTGCCCTCCTCCCGGAGGGCGCCGGGGGGCTTGCCCTCCTCACGGAGGGCGCCGGGGGGCTTGCCCTCCTCCCGGAGGGCGCCGGGGGGCTTGCCCTCCTCCCGGAGGGCGCCGGGGGGCTTGCCCTCCTCCCGGAGGGCGCCGGGGGGCTTGCCCTCCTCCCGGAGGGCGCCGGGGGGCTTGCCCTCCTCCCGGAGGGCGCCGGGGGGCTTGCCCTCCTCCCGGAGGGCGCCGGGGGGCTTGCCCTCCTCCCGGAGGGCGCCGGGGGGCTTGCCCTCCTCCCGGAGGGCGCCGGGGGGCTTGCCCTCCTCCCGGAGGGCGCCGGGGGGCTTGCCCTCCTCCCGGAGGGCGCCGGGGGGCTTGCCCTCCTCCCGGAGGGCGCCGGGGGGCTTGCCCTCCTCCCGGAGGGCGCCGGGGGGCTTGCCCTCCTCCCGGAGGGCGCCGGGGGGCTTGCCCTCCTCCCGGAGGGCGCCGGGGGGCTTGCCCTCCTCCCGGAGGGCGCCGGGGGGCTTGCCCTCCTCCCGGAGGGCGCCGGGGGGCTTGCCCTCCTCCCGGAGGGCGCCGGGGGGCTTGCCCTCCTCCCGGAGGGCGCCGGGGGGCTTGCCCTCCTCCCGGAGGGCGCCGGGGGGCTTGCCCTCCTCCCGGAGGGCGCCGGGGGGCTTGCCCTCCTCCCGGAGGGCGCCGGGGGGCTTGCCCTCCTCCCGGAGGGCGCCGGGGGGCTTGCCCTCCTCCCGGAGGGCGCCGGGGGGCTTGCCCTCCTCCCGGAGGGCGCCGGGGGGCTTGCCCTCCTCCCGGAGGGCGCCGGGGGGCTTGCCCTCCTCCCGGAGGGCGCCGGGGGGCTTGCCCTCCTCCCGGAGGGCGCCGGGGGGCTTGCCCTCCTCCCGGAGGGCGCCGGGGGGCTTGCCCTCCTCCCGGAGGGCGCCGGGGGGCTTGCCCTCCTCCCGGAGGGCGCCGGGGGGCTTGCCCTCCTCCCGGAGGGCGCCGGGGGGCTTGCCCTCCTCCCGGAGGGCGCCGGGGGGCTTGCCCTCCTCCCGGAGGGCGCCGGGGGGCTTGCCCTCCTCCCGGAGGGCGCCGGGGGGCTTGCCCTCCTCCCGGAGGGCGCCGGGGGGCTTGCCCTCCTCCCGGAGGGCGCCGGGAGGCTTGCCCTCCTCCCGGAGGGCGCCGGGGGGCTTGCCCTCCTCCCGGAGGGCGCCGGGGGGCTTGCCCTCCTCCCGGAGGGCGCCGGGGGGCTTGCCCTCCTCCCGGAGGGTGCCGGGGGGCTTGCCCTCCTCCCGGGGGGCGCCGGGGGGCTTGCCCTCCTCCCGGAGGGCGCCGGGGGGCTTGCCCTCCTCCCGGAGGGCGCCGGGGGGCTTGCCCTCCTCCCGGAGGGCGCCGGGGGGCTTGCCCTCCTCCCGGAGGGCGCCGGGGGGCTTGCCCTCCTCCCGGAGGGCGCCGGGGGGCTTGCCCTCCTCCCGGAGGGCGCCGGGGGGCTTGCCCTCCTCCCGGAGGGCGCCGGGGGGCTTGCCCTCCTCCCGGAGGGCGCCGGGGGGCTTGCCCTCCTCCCGGAGGGCGCCGGGGGGCTTGCCCTCCTCCCGGAGGGCGCCGGGGGGCTTGCCCTCCTCCCGGAGGGCGCCGGGGGGCTTGCCCTCCTCCCGGAGGGCGCCGGGGGGCTTGCCCTCCTCCCGGAGGGCGCCGGGGGGCTTGCCCTCCTCCCGGAGGGCGCCGGGGGGCTTGCCCTCCTCCCGGAGGGCGCCGGGGGGCTTGCCCTCCTCCCGGAGGGCGCCGGGGGGCTTGCCCTCCTCCCGGAGGGCGCCGGGGGGCTTGCCCTCCTCCCGGAGGGCGCCGGGGGGCTTGCCCTCCTCCCGGAGGGCGCCGGGGGGCTTGCCCTCCTCCCGGAGGGCGCCGGGGGGCTTGCCCTCCTCCCGGAGGGCGCCGGGGGGCTTGCCCTCCTCCCGGAGGGCGCCGGGGGGCTTGCCCTCCTCCCGGAGGGCGCCGGGGGGCTTGCCCTCCTCCCGGAGGGCGCCGGGGGGCTTGCCCTCCTCCCGGAGGGCGCCGGGGGGCTTGCCCTCCTCCCGGAGGGCGCCGGGGGGCTTGCCCTCCTCCCGGAGGGCGCCGGGGGGCTTGCCCTCCTCCCGGAGGGCGCCGGGGGGCTTGCCCTCCTCCCGGAGGGCGCCGGGGGGCTTGCCCTCCTCCCGGAGGGCGCCGGGGGGCTTGCCCTCCTCCCGGAGGGCGCCGGGGGGCTTGCCCTCCTCCCGGAGGGCGCCGGGGGGCTTGCCCTCCTCCCGGAGGGCGCCGGGGGGCTTGCCCTCCTCCCGGAGGGCGCCGGGGGGCTTGCCCTCCTCCCGGAGGGCGCCGGGGGGCTTGCCCTCCTCCCGGAGGGCGCCGGGGGGCTTGCCCTCCTCCCGGAGGGCGCCGGGGGGCTTGCCCTCCTCCCGGAGGGCGCCGGGGGGCTTGCCCTCCTCCCGGAGGGCGCCGGGGGGCTTGCCCTCCTCCCGGAGGGCGCCGGGGGGCTTGCCCTCCTCCCGGAGGGCGCCGGGGGGCTTGCCCTCCTCCCGGAGGGCGCCGGGGGGCTTGCCCTCCTCCCGGAGGGCGCCGGGGGGCTTGCCCTCCTCCCGGAGGGCGCCGGGGGGCTTGCCCTCCTCCCGGAGGGCGCCGGGGGGCTTGCCCTCCTCCCGGAGGGCGCCGGGGGGCTTGCCCTCCTCCCGGAGGGCGCCGGGGGGCTTGCCCTCCTCCCGGAGGGCGCCGGGGGGCTTGCCCTCCTCCCGGAGGGCGCCGGGGGGCTTGCCCTCCTCCCGGAGGGCGCCGGGGGGCTTGCCCTCCTCCCGGAGGGCGCCGGGGGGCTTGCCCTCCTCCCGGAGGGCGCCGGGGGGCTTGCCCTCCTCCCGGAGGGCGCCGGGGGGCTTGCCCTCCTCCCGGAGGGCGCCGGGGGGCTTGCCCTCCTCCCGGAGGGCGCCGGGGGGCTTGCCCTCCTCCCGGAGGGCGCCGGGGGGCTTGCCCTCCTCCCGGAGGGCGCCGGGGGGCTTGCCCTCCTCCCGGAGGGCGCCGGGGGGCTTGCCCTCCTCCCGGAGGGCGCCGGGGGGCTTGCCCTCCTCCCGGAGGGCGCCGGGGGGCTTGCCCTCCTCCCGGAGGGCGCCGGGGGGCTTGCCCTCCTCCCGGAGGGCGCCGGGGGGCTTGCCCTCCTCCCGGAGGGCGCCGGGGGGCTTGCCCTCCTCCCGGAGGGCGCCGGGGGGCTTGCCCTCCTCCCGGAGGGCGCCGGGGGGCTTGCCCTCCTCCCGGAGGGCGCCGGGGGGCTTGCCCTCCTCCCGGAGGGCGCCGGGGGGCTTGCCCTCCTCCCGGAGGGCGCCGGGGGGCTTGCCCTCCTCCCGGAGGGCGCCGGGGGGCTTGCCCTCCTCCCGGAGGGCGCCGGGGGGCTTGCCCTCCTCCCGGAGGGCGCCGGGGGGCTTGCCCTCCTCCCGGAGGGCGCCGGGGGGCTTGCCCTCCTCCCGGAGGGCGCCGGGGGGCTTGCCCTCCTCCCGGAGGGCGCCGGGGGGCTTGCCCTCCTCCCGGAGGGCGCCGGGGGGCTTGCCCTCCTCCCGGAGGGCGCCGGGGGGCTTGCCCTCCTCCCGGAGGGCGCCGGGGGGCTTGCCCTCCTCCCGGAGGGCGCCGGGGGGCCTGCCCTCCTCCCGGAGGGTGCCGGGGGGCTTGCCCTCTTCCCGGAGGGTGCCGGGGGGCTTGCCCTCCTCCCGGAGGACGCCGGGGGGCTTGCCCTCCTCCCGGAGGGCGCCGGGGGGCTTGCCCTCCTCCCGGAGGGCGCCGGGGGGCTTGCCCTCCTCCCGGAGGGCGCCGGGGGGCTTGCCCTCCTACCGGAGGGCGCCGGGGGGCTTGCCCTCCTCCCGGAGGGTGCCGGGGGGCTTCCCCTCTTCCCGGAGGGTGCCGGGGGGCTTGCCCTCCTCCCGGAGGACGCCGGGGGGCTTGCCCTCCTCCCGGAGGGCGCCGGGGGGCTTGCCCTCCTCCCGGAGGGCGCCGGGGGGCTTGCCCTCCTCCCGGAGGGCGCCGGGGGGCTTGCCCTCCTACCGGAGGGCGCCGGGGGGCTTGCCCTCCTCCCGGAGGGCGCCGGGGGGCTTGCCCTCCTCCCGGAGGGCGCCGGGGGGCTTGCCCTCCTCCCGGAGGGCGCCGGGGGGCCTGCCCTCCTCCCGGAGGGCGCCGGGGGGCCTGCCCTCCTCCCGGAGGGCACCGGGGGGCCTGCCCTCCTCCCGGAGGTCGCCGGGGGGCCTGCCCTCCTCCCGGAGGGCGCCGGGGGGCCTGCCCTCCTCCCGGAGGGCGCCGGGGGGCCAGCCCTCCTCCCGGAGGGCGCCGGGGGGCCTGCCCTCCTCCCGGAGGGCGCCGGGGGGCCTGCCCTCCTCCCGGAGGGCGACGGGGGCTTGCCCTCCTCCCGGAGGGCGCCGGGGGGCTTGAACTCCTCCCGGAGGGCGCCGGGGGGCTTGAACTCCTCCCGGAGGGCGCCGGGGGGCTTGCCCTCCTCCCGGAGGGCGCCGGGGGGCTTGAACTCCTCCCGGAGGGCGCCGGGGGGCTTGAACTCCTCCCGGAGGGCGCCGGGGGGCCTGCCCTCCTCCCGGAGGGCGCCGGGGGGCCTGCTTTTCTCCCGGAGGGCGCCGGGGGGCCTGCCCTCCTCCCGCAGGGCGCCGGGGGGCCTGCCCTCCTCCCGTAGGGCGCCGGGGGGCCTGCCCTCCTCCCGCAGGGCGCCGGGGGGCCTGCGCTCCTCCCGCAGGGCGCCGGGGGGCCTGCCCTCCTCCCGCAGGGCGCCGGGGGGCCTGCCCTCCTCCCGCAGGGCGCCGGGGGGCCTGCCCTCCTCCCGCAGGGCGCCGGGGGGCCTGCCCTCCTCCCGCAGGGCGCCGGGGGGCCTGCCCTCCTCCCGGAGGGCGCCGGGGGGCCTGCCCTCCTCCCGGAGGGTGCCGGGGGGCTTGCCCTCCTCCCGGAGGGCGCCGGGGGGCTTGCCCTCCTCCCGGAGGGCGCCGGGGGGCTTGCCCTCCTCCAGGAGGGCGCCGGGGGGCTTGCCCTCCTCACGGAGGGCGCCGGGGGGCTTGCCCTCCTCCCGGAGGGCGCCGGGGGGCCTGCCCTCCTCCCGGAGGGCGCCGGGGGGCCTGCCCTCCTCACGGAGGGCGCCGGGGGTCCTGCCCTCCTTCCGGAGGGCGCCGGGGGGCCTGCCCTCCTCCCGGAGGGCGCCGGGGGGCCTGCCCTCCTCCCGGAGGGCGCCGGGGGGCCTGCCCTCCTCCCGGAGGGCGCCGGGAGGCCTGCCCTCCTCCCGGAGGGCGCCCGGGGGCCTGCCCTTATCCCGGAGGGCGCCGGGGGGCCTGCCCTCCTCCCGGAGGGCGCCGGGGGGCCTGCCCTCCTCCCGCAGGGCGCCGGGAGGCCTGCCCTCCTCCCGGAGGGCGCCGGGGGGCCTGCCCTCGTCCCGGAGGACGCCGGGGGGCCTGCCCTCTTCCCGGAGGGCGCCTGGAGGCCTGCCCTCCTCCCGGAGGGCGCCGGGGGGCCTGCCCTCCTCCCGGAGGGCGCCGGGGGGCTTGCCTTCCTCCCGGAGGGCACCGGGGGGCTTGCCCTCTTCCCGGAGGGCGCCGGGGGGCTTGCCCTCTTCCCGGAGGGCGCCGGGGGGCTTGCCATCCTCCCGGAGGGCGCCGGGGGCTTGCCCTCCTCACGGAGTGCGCCGGGGGGCTTGCCCTTCTCCCAGAGCGCGCCGGGGGGCTTGCCCTCCTCCCGGAGGGCGCCGGGGGGCTTGCCCTTCTCCCGGAGGGCGCCGGGGGGCTTGCCCTCCTCCCGGAGGGCGCCGGGGGGCTTGCCCTCCTCCCGGAGGGCGCCGGGGGGCTTGCCCTCCTCCCGGAGGGCGCCGGGGGGCTTGCCCTCCTCCCGGAGGGCGCCGGGGGGCTTGCCCTCCTCCCGGAGGGTGCCGGGGGGCTTGCCCTCTTCCCGGAGGGTGCCGGGGGGCTTGCCCTCCTCCCGGAGGACGCCGGGGGGCTTGCCCTCCTCCCGGAGGGCGCCGGGGGGCTTGCCCTCCTCCCGGAGGGCGCCGGGGGGCTTGCCCTCCTACCGGAGGGCGCCGGGGGGCTTGCCCTCCTACCGGAGGGCGCCGGGGGGCTTGCCCTCCTCCCAGAGGGCGTCGGGGGGCTTGCCCTCCTCCCGGAGGGCGCCGGGGGGCTTGCCCTCCCCCCGGAGGGCACCGGGGGGCTTGCCCTCCTCCCTGAGGGCGCCGGGGGGCTTGCCCTCCTCCCGGAGGGCGCCGGGGGGCCTGCCCTCCTCCCGGAGGGCGCCGGGGGGCTTGCCCTCCTCCCAGAGGGCGCCGGGGGGCCTGCCCTCCTCCCGGAGGGCGCCGGGGGGCTTGCCCTCCTCCCGGAGGGCGCCGGGGGGCTTGCCCTCCTCCCGGAGGGCGCCGGGGGCTTGCCCTCCTCACGGAGTGCGCCGGGGGGCTTGCCCTTCTCCCGGAGCGCGCCGGGGGGCTTGCCCTCCTCCCGGAGGGCGCCGGGGGGCTTGCCCTTCTCCCGGAGGGCGCCGGGGGGCTTGCCCTCCTCCCGGAGGGCGCCGGGGGGCTTGCCCTCCTCCCGGAGGGCGCCGGGGGGCTTGCCCTCCTCCCGGAGGGTGCCGGGGGGCTTGCCCTCTTCCCGGAGGGTGCCGGGGGGCTTGCCCTCCTCCCGGAGGCCGCCGGGGGGCTTGCCCTCCTCCCGGAGGGCGCCGGGGGGCTTGCCCTCCTCCCGGAGGGTGCCGGGGGGCTTGCCCTCTTCCCGGAGGGTGCCGGGGGGCTTGCCCTCCTCCCGGAGGGCGCCGGGGGGCTTGCCCTCCTACCGGAGGGCGCCGGGGGGCTTGCCCTCCTCCCGGAGGGCGCCGGGGGGCTTGCCCTCCTCCCGGAGGGCGCCGGGGGGCTTGCCCTCCTCCCGGAGGGCGCCGGAGGGCGCCGGGGGGCTTGCCCTCCTCCCGGAGGGCGCCGGGGGGCTTGCCCTCCTCCCGGAGGGCGCCGGGGGGCTTACCCTCCCCCCGGAGGGCACCGGGGGGCCTGCTTTTCTCCCGGAGGGTGCCGGGGGGCTTGCCCTCCTCCCGGAGGACGCCGGGGGGCTTGCCCTCCTCCCGGAGGGCGCCGGGGGGCTTGCCCTCCTCCCGGAGGGCGCCGGGGGGCTTGCCCTCCTACCGGAGGGCGCCGGAGGGCTTGCCCTCCTCCCGGAGGGCGCCGGGGGGCCTGCCCTCCTCCCGGAGGGCGCCGGGGGGCCTGCTTTTCTCCCGGAGGGCGCCGGGGGGCCTGCCCTCCTCCCGCAGGGCGCCGGGGGGCCTGCCCTCCTCCCGTAGGGCGCCGGGGGGCCTGCCCTCCTCCCGCAGGGCGCCGGGGGGCCTGCGCTCCTCCCGCAGGGCGCCGGTGGGCCTGCCCTCCTCCCGCAGGGCGCCGGGGGGCCTGCCCTCCTCCCGCAGGGCGCCGGGGGGCCTGCCCTCCTCCCGCAGGGCGCCGGGGGGCCTGCCCTCCTCCCGCAGGGCGCCGGGGGGCCTGCCCTCCTCCCGGAGGGCGCCGGGGGGCCTGCCCTCCTCCCGGAGGGCGCCGGGGGGCTTGCCCTCCTCCCGGAGGGCGCCGGGGGGCTTGCCCTCCTCCCGGAGGGCGCCGGGGGGCTTGCCCTCCTCCCGGAGGGCGCCGGGGGGCTTGCCCTCCTCCCGGAGGGCGCCGGGGGGCTTGCCCTCCTCCCGGAGGGCGCCGGGGGGCCTGCCCTCCTCCCGGAGGGCGCCGGGGGGCCTGCCCTCCTCCCGGAGGGCGCCGGGGGTCCTGCCCTCCTTCCGGAGGGCGCCGGGGGGCCTGCCCTCCTCCCGGAGGGCGCCGGGGGGCCTGCCCTCCTCCCGGAGGGCGCCGGGGGGCCTGCCCTCCTCCCGGAGGGCGCCGGGAGGCCTGCCCTCCTCCCGGAGGGCGCCCGGGGGCCTGCCCTCCTCCCGGAGGGCGCCGGGGGGCCTGCCCTCCTCCCGGAGGGCGCCTGGGGGCCTGCCCTCCTCCCGCAGGGCGCCGGGAGGCCTGCTCTCCTCCCGGAGGGCGCCGGGGGGCCTGCCCTCGTCCCGGAGGACGCCGGGGGGCCTGCCCTCTTCCCGGAGGGCGCCTGGAGGCCTGCCCTCCTCCCGGAGGGCGCCGGGGGGCCTGCCTTCCTCCCGGAGGGCGCCGGGGGGCTTGCCTTCCTCCCGGAGGGCACCGGGGGGCTTGCCCTCTTCCCGGAGGCCGCCGGGGGGCTTGCCCTCCTCCCGGAGGGCGCCGGGGGGCTTGTCATCCTCCCGGAGGGCGCCGGGGGCTTGCCCTCCTCACGGAGTGCGCCGGGGGGCTTGCCCTTCTCCCAGAGCGCGCCGGGGGGCTTGCCCTCCTCCCGGAGGGCGCCGGGGGGCTTGCCCTTCTCCCGGAGGGCGCCGGGGGGCTTGCCCTCCTCCCGGAGGGCGCCGGGGGGCTTGCCCTCCTCCCGGAGGGCGCCGGGGGGCTTGCCCTCCTCCCGGAGGGCGCCGGGGGGCTTGCCCTCCTCC
This sequence comes from Halocaridina rubra, assembly GCA_037179515.1. Taxonomy (NCBI): domain Eukaryota; kingdom Metazoa; phylum Arthropoda; class Malacostraca; order Decapoda; family Atyidae; genus Halocaridina; species Halocaridina rubra. Next base: position 8,752 of record JAXCGZ010006983.1, on the reverse strand, counting down.
CGGAGGGTGCCGGGGGGCTTGCCCTCTTCCCGGAGGGTGCCGGGGGGCTTGCCCTCCTCCCGGAGGACGCCGGGGGGCTTGCCCTCCTCCCGGAGGGCGCCGGGGGGCTTGCCCTCCTCCCGGAGGGCGCCGGGGGGCTTGCCCTCCTACCGGAGGGCGCCGGGGGGCTTGCCCTCCTCCCGGAGGGCGCCGGGGGGCTTGCCCTCCTCCCAGAGGGCGTCGGGGGGCTTGCCCTCCTCCCGGAGGGCGCCGGGGGGCTTGCCCTCCCCCCGGAGGGCACCGGGGGGCTTGCCCTCCTCCCTGAGGGCGCCGGGGGGCTTGCCCTCCTCCCGGAGGGCGCCGGGGGGCCTGCCCTCCTCCCGGAGGGCGCCGGGGGGCCTGCCCTCCTCCCAGAGGGCGCCGGGGGGCCTGCCCTCCTCCCGGAGGGCGCCGGGGGGCTTGCCCTCCTCCCGGAGGGCGCCGGGGGGCTTGCCCTCCTCCCGGAGGGCGCCGGGGGCTTGCCCTCCTCACGGAGTGCGCCGGGGGGCTTGCCCTTCTCCCGGAGCGTGCCGGGGGGCTTGCCCTCCTCCCGGAGGGCGCCGGGGGGCTTGCCCTTCTCCCGGAGGGCGCCGGGGGGCTTGCCCTCCTCCCGGAGGGCGCCGGGGGGCTTGCCCTCCTCCCGGAGGGCGCCGGGGGGCTTGCCCTCCTCCCGGAGGGTGCCGGGGGGCTTGCCCTCTTCCCGGAGGGTGCCGGGGGGCTTGCCCTCCTCCCGGAGGACGCCGGGGGGCTTGCCCTCCTCCCGGAGGGCGCCGGGGGGCTTGCCCTCCTCCCGGAGGGCGCCGGGGGGCTTGCCCTCCTCCCGGAGGGCGCCGGGGGGCTTGCCCTCCTCCCGGAGGGCGCCGGGGGGCTTGCCCTCCTACCGGAGGGCGCCGGGGGGCTTGCCCTCCTCCCGGAGGGCGCCGGGGGGCTTGCCCTCCTCCCGGAGGGCGCCGGGGGGCTTGCCCTCCTCCCGGAGGGCGCCGGGGGGCTTGCCCTCCTACCGGAGGGCGCCGGGGGGCTTGCCCTCCTCCCGGAGGGCGCCGGGGGGCTTGCCCTCCTCCCGGAGGGCGCCGGGGGGCTTACCCTCCCCCCGGAGGGCACCGGGGGGCTTGCCCTCCTCCCTGAGGGCGCCGGGGGGCTTGCCCTCCTCCCGGAGGGCGCCGGGGGGCCTGCCCTCCTCCCAGAGGGCGCCGGGGGGCCTGCCCTCATCCCGGAGGGCGCCGGGGGGCTTGCCCTCCTCCCGGAGGGCGCCGGGGGGGCCTGCCCTCCTCCCAGAGGGCGCCGGGGGGGCCTGCCCTCCTCCCGGAGGGCGCCGGGGGGCCTGCCCTCCTCCCGGAGGGCGCCGGGGGGCCTGCCCTCCTCCGGAGGGCGCCGGAGGGCCTATCCTCCTCCCGCAGGGCGCCGGGGGGCCTGCCCTCCTCCCGCAGGGCGCCGGGGGGCCTGCCCTCCTCCCGCAGTGCGCCGGGGGGCCTGCCCTCCTCCCGCAGGGCGCCGGGGGGCCTGCCCTCCTCCCGCAGGGCGCCGGGGGGCCTGCCCTCCTCCCGCAGGGCGCCGGGGGGCCTGCCCTCCTCCTGCAGGGCGCCGGGGGGCCTGCCCTCCTCCCGCAGGGCGCCGGGGGGCCTGCCCTCCTCCCGCAGGGCGCCGGGGGGCCTGCCCTCCTCCCGCAGGGCGCCGGGGGGCCTGCCCTCCTCCCGCAGGGCGCCGGGGGGCCTGCCCTCCTCCCGCAGGGCGCCGGGGGGCCTGCCCTCCTCCCGCAGGGCGCCGGGGGGCCTGCCCTCCTCCCGCAGGGCGCCGGGGGGCCTGCCCTCCTCCCGCAGGGCGCCGGGGGGCCTGCCCTCCTCCCGCAGGGCGCCGGGGGGCCTGCCCTCCTCCCGCAGGGCGCCGGGGGGCCTGCCCTCCTCCCGCAGGGCGCCGGGGGGCCTGCCCTCCTCCCGCAGGGCGCCGGGGGGCCTGCCCTCCTCCCGCAGGGCGCCGGGGGGCCTGCCCTCCTCCCGGAGGGCGCCGGGGGGCTTGCCCTCCTCCCGGAGGGCGTCGGGGGGTTTGCCCTCCTCCCAGAGGGCGCCGGGGGGCTTGCCCTCCTCCCGGAGGGCGCCGGGGGGCTTGCCCTCCTCCCGGAGGGCGCCGGGGGGCTTGCCCTCCTCCCGGAGGGCGCCGGGGGGCTTGCCCTCCTCACGGAGGGCGTCGGGGGGCTTGCCCTTCTCCCGGAGGGCGCCGGGGGGCTTGCCCTCCTCCCGGAGGGTGCCGGGGGGCTTGCCCTCTTCCCGGAGGGCGCCGGGGGGCTTGCCCTCCTCCCGGAGGACGCCGGGGGGCTTGCCCTCCTCCCGGAGGGTGCCGGGGGGCCTGCCCTCCTCCCGGAGGGCGCCGGGGGGCCTGCCCTCCTCCCGGAGGGCGCCAGGGGGCCTGCCCTCCTCCCGGAGGGCGCCGGGGGGCCTGCCCTCCTCCCGGAGGGCGCCGGGGGGCTTGCCCTCCTCCCGGAGGGCGCCGGGGGGCTTGCCCTCCTCCCGGAGGGTGCCGGGGGGCTTGCCCTCTTCCCGGAGGGTGCCGGGGGGCTTGCCCTCCTCCCGGAGGACGCCGGGGGGCTTGCCCTCCTCCCGGAGGGCGCCGGGGGGCTTCCCCTCCTCCCGGAGGGCGCCGGGGGGCTTGCCCTCCTCCCGGAGGGCGCCGGGGGGCTTGCCCTCCTCCCGGAGGGCGCCGGGGGGCTTGCCCTCCTACCGGAGGGCGCCGGGGGGCTTGCCCTCCTCCCGGAGGGCGCCGGGGGGCTTGCCCTCCTCCCGGAGGGCGCCGGGGGGCTTGCCCTCCTCCCGGAGGGCGCCGGGGGGCTTGCCCTCCTCCCGGAGGGCGCCGGGGGGCTTGCCCTCCTCCCGGAGGGCGCCGGGTGGCTTGCCCTCCTACCGGAGGGCGCCGGGGGGCTTGCCCTCCTCCCGGAGGGCGCCGGGGGGCTTGCCCTCCTCCCGGAGGGCGCCGGGGGGCTTGCCCTCCCCCCGGAGGTCACCGGGGGGCTTGCCCTCCTCCCTGAGGGCGCCGGGGGGCCTGCCCTCCTCCCGGAGGGCGCCGGGGGGCCTGCCCTCCTCCCGGAGGGCGCCGGGGGGCCTGCCCTCCTCCCGGAGGGCGCCGGGGGGCCTGCCCCCTCTCCCGGAGGGCGCCGGGGGGCCTGCCCTCCTCCCGGAGGGCGCCGGGGGGCCTGCCCTCCTCCCGGAGGGCGCCGGGGGGCCAGCCCTCCTCCCGCAGGGCGCCGGGGGTCCTGCCCTCCTCCCGGAGGGCGCCGGGGGTCTTGCCCTCCTCCCGGAGGGCGCCGGGGGGGCCTGCCCTCCTCCCGGAGGGCGCCGGGGGGGCCTGCCCTCCTCCCGGAGGGCGCCGGGGGGTTTGCCCTCCTCCCGGAGGGCGCCGGGGGGCCTGCCCTCCTCCCGGAGGGCGCCGGGGGGCCAGCCCTCCTCCCGCAGGGCGCCGGGGGTCCTGCCCTCCTCCCGGAGGGCGCCGGGGGGCTTGCCCTCCTCCCGGAGGGCGCCGGGGGGCCTGCCCTCCTCCCGGAGGGCGCCGGGGGGGCCTGCCCTCCTCCCGGAGGGCGCCGGGGGGTTTGCCCTCCTCCCGGAGGGCGCCGGGGGGCTTGCCCTCCTCCCGGAGGGCGCCGGGGGGTTTGCCCTCCTCCCGGAGGGCGCCGGGGGGCTTGCCCTCTTCAAGGAGGGCGCCGGGGGGCTTGCCCTCCTCCCGGAGGGCGCCGGGGGGCTTGCCCTCCTCCCGGAGGGCGCCGGGGGGCTTGCCCTCCTCCCGGAGGGCGCCGGGGGGCTTGCCCTCCTCCCGGAGGGCGCCGGGGGGCTTGCCCTCCTCCCGGAGGGCGCCGGGGGGCTTGCCCTTCTCCCGGAGGGCGCCGGGGGGCTTGCCCTCCTCCCGGAGGGTGCCGGGGGGCTTGCCCTCCTCCCGGAGGGCGCCGTGGGGCTTGCCATCCTCCCGGAGGGCGCCGGGGGGCTTGCCCTCCTCCCGGAGGGTGCCGGGGGGCTTGTCCTCTTCCCGGAGGGCGCCGGGGGGCTTGCCCTCCTCCCGGAGGGCGCCGGGGGGCTTGCCCTTCTCCCGGAGGGCGCCGGGGGGCTTGCCCTCCTCCCGGAGGGCGCCGGGGGGCCAGCCCTCCTCCCGCAGGGCGCCGGGGGTCCTGCCCTCCTCCCGGAGGGCGCCGGGGGGCTTGCCCTCCTCCCGGAGGGCGCCGGGGGGGCCTGCCCTCCTCCCGGAGGGCGCCGGGGGGGCCTGCCCTCCTCCCGGAGAGCGCCGGGGGGTTTGCCCTCCTCCCGGAGGGCGCCGGGGGGCTTGCCCTCCTCCCGGAGGGCGCCGGGGAGTTTGCCCTCCTCCCGGAGGGCGCCGGGGGGCTTGCCCTCTTCAAGGAGGGCGCCGGGGGGCTTGCCCTCTTCCCGAGGAGAAAAAGAAGAAAAAGAAGAAGAAGAAGAAGCAGAAGAAGAAGAAGAAGATGGAAACTGGAAAAAGTCAAGGAGGGAAGAGTAAAGCTGAAAGACATATTGAAATTCTATAGCATCTTTCGTGTCTTCGATGACTTCAAAAATGGTTTTCCGTTTCAAATGCATCGAGTTCGAGGCCGCTTTGTTCCTTGGAGAAAGTGTAGTGATGATATACTGCTAATATTTATGTCGTGAATGTGGAAAAGTCCGAACAGAATTATGTCAGATCTTTCCTCTGCTAACTCAGCAGGTATGACTAGTACATCACTAGAAGTGCCAGCCCTTAGTTGGCAATATGTGCGTCCGGACAGTTCATTCACCACTCTCTATTCCCGCGTCTACGCGAGGTGGAGATTCCTGACTAGACACCCCTATAGCTCTGGGTTTTGCGTCTAATTTTCTCTCAAGCCTTTTGACATTTAATTCTCAATCACACAACTCATTCACCCTTCCTCTATTCTTCCTATCCTCAACTTTTTTTTTTTTATGATTGTGACACCAGGACGGGCCAAAAAAAAAAAAAAAATCAACCCTCATCGGGCCTGGGCACGAAAAAAACATAGAGAGAAATAGAGAAGGGGAGTATTGTAACTTGTCAGATGTGAAGGGATAATAAGACATGTGTAATGAATATCTAAAAATATTCGGTGTTGATGTAGGCATAGAAAGAGAACCGTAACTAAAGGAGGACTTAGCATCGAACTGTTCTGAACAGTCCCATTTAAGTCCAAAAGACCCTTCAGCTGTAGTATCGCAACGGGCGGTTGGTGCATAAACGGATACATATAACCAGCAGAGAAACCATTTTACCACAGTTTTCATGACACAACTGTTCCCCATTCGAATGGGGGTGGACAAAGACATTTTGAAGCAGGAAAATTAAGGCTGGATGCTCTTCTTAACACCCAGCGGTGAAATCCAACGCGCGTTAGTCGCTTCCCGACTAACTGAGCTATCGCATCCCCTTTACAGAGATATGATAAAATCTAACAGAGAGGAGCTAATGAAGTTTTCCATACAACTAACAAGATAAATAAAAGGAAACTACTAAACCCTGTCAAGAATATTTTGAAGTTTTCCTTGACACTTACAGATAAGACATGGCCTCTATTCCAAAATCACTCACCTACGGGCCCACCATGGCCACAGAGAGTTTTGTACATACACACACACACATACACACACATACACACACACACACCTTCCATACATCTGTAAACGAGATTACATCTAGACGCCCATAATCGCGACTCTTTCATGCGGACGCGACTATGGGAACCTAAAAACGAAGTTTTAGAGATCGTATACTTAAGTTACAAGTGTTGTGGTGAGAACCACAAAGTTTTCAGTGGGCATTACAATATTAATAAAACAGAGAGAGAGAGAGAGAGAGAGAGAGAGAGAGAGAGAGAGAGAGAGAGAGAGAGAGAGAGAGAGAGAGAGAGAGAGAGAGAGAGAGAGAGAGAGAGAGAGAGAGAGAGAGAGAGAGAGAGAGAGAGTAATAATAATAATAATAATAATAATAATCAATAATAGTAATAATAATAATAATAATAATAATGATGATGATGATGATGATGATGATGATGATGGTAATAATAATAATAATAATAATAATAATAATAATAATAATAATAATAATAATAATAATAATAATAATAATGATAATAATAATAATAATAATAATAATAATAATAATAATAATAATAATAATAATAATAATAATAATAATAATAATAATAATAATAATAATAATAATAATAATAATAATAATAATAATAACATGCTCAGTGTTAGCCTTGTCATGACTGTCATTGTAGTGTGCATACATGAACAATAAAGTAATACGTACTAAACGTAATACATACTAAAAAATCTGAAAAATGAAAAATCTAAAACCCACGCCTCTCGCCCATCCCACCTTTGACCTTCCTCAAGAGCATCATTCCCCAGACCTCTTAAATCTCAGGTCATTACCTGCCATACCTTAAGGTCAACTTCATTAAGCCCAATGGCTCGCTTCCCACTGAGAGGTTGTCTGACACAGTAAACTACAATCTAATAAAAGGGTTTGTCTTAAAAGTCTAAAACTGTACTTGCACACACACACACACACACAGACACACACACACACATACACACACACACACACACACACACACACACACGCACACACACACACGCACGCACGCACGCACATACACATACACACACACACACACACATACACACACACACGCACGCACGCACATACACACACACACACATTACAAACAGACAATACACTATCTTATTTTTTTACACTTTTCAAAGACCTCTGTGACTTAGGAGACCCATCTGATCTAACTATATCATGGCAAAAGTCCAGAACATTACCTCAGGACTTATCACAGCCATATTTCAGCCAACTACATGACCCATCCTGACCTAGAAGCTAATCTCAAAAAGTCACACCAAAGCACCAAGAGGAGGAACTAGATGCCATCATCTATCGTTCTTTCCTTAATATACACTAAATGGATCCATATATCAGTTTTAGGTTGACAAAAAAAAAAAAAAAATGTTTATATGATTTGCATATTAAGAACATGTATTAATGCAAGTAATACCTTCAAAGTGTCAGATTATTTAAAAGCTTATTAGTGATTGAGTGTGTGTGTGCAGGTGTCTATATATATATATATATATATATATATATATATATATATATATATATATATATATATATATATATATATATATATATATATATATATATATATATATATATATATATATATATATATATATATATATAATATATATATATATATATATATATATATATATATATATATATATATATATATATATATATATATATATATATATATATATATATATATATATATATATATATATATATATATATATATATATATATATATATATATATATATATATATATATATATTACACCGAACAAGTGAGGTATCTTTAAATTCCAGAATATTTGACTACCAAAAATCTTGTCTTTTTTTTCCTTGAATCCAGAGATGAGTTCATTCCCCCACAGCTGTAATGTCGCCTATTAAAATCACACCTCCGTGAGTCCCTTAAGTCTCCAAGACAAGTGTTTTGTCAGAGCTAATCCTTCTCTCACCAAACTATTAGGTAGTAGAAACAATGACAGATTAACTGCATCCTCTCAAGCACAACGTCTAATCATACATCGCATCACAGAACTTTGTACTGATGTAAAAGCTGATTTTCATCTGCGATGTTGGTAGAGTGTACACATAGCTATGCAGAGCATAAATTACATGCAGGGAAAATAAAAAAAAAATAAGCCAGCGGTAACATATTCGTAAACAATAAAACTAAGCATAACAAACAAAGAGAAACAGATAGATAGATAGATAGATAGATAGATAGATAGATAGATAGATAGATAGATAGATAGATAGAGAGAGAGATAGATAGAAAGAAAGAAAGAAAGAAGAGAGAGAGAGAGAGAGAGAGAGAGAGAGAGAGAGAGAGAGAGAGAGAGAGAGAGAGAGAGAGAGAGAGAGAGAGAGAGAGAGAGAGAGAGAGAGAGAGAGAGAGAGAGAGAGAGAGAGAGAGAGAGAGAGAGAGAGGATATTATTTCCGCTTCGTTGAGTCTATTAGATATAAAACTGAGAACGCATAAGACTAGGAATGAAATGTACCAGATTGCATTTGTAGAGAATTTAACTGAGAGAAAAACGACCCAATTCTGGAGGTTTTCAAAAGCAAAGGGGGAATTTCACTCAAAATATTAAAGATTATAAGAAATGCTGAAATGGATTTAAATATTCTAAATTGTGGGGATTTGGACGTGTGTCCTGAAGAACGCATCCAGGGAAAAAGTCATAGGTCAAAAATGTCACAGGAAAAGGTCGAATCATAAACACTGTACCTAATCTAGCCTAACTTGACCTGAATTATCTAACCTAACTATTTGTGTAATATCTTCAAAAGTAAATAATGTTCTCAGTGTGTGAAAATCGTGTATTGTCTTTAAGGCAAGTTTAAATATACTCTATTTATTTTAGTTGTTTGCTTAGGGTATTTAAATAAACCAATACTTTCTTTCCTGAGACTTTTGTTCAAAAACGGAATTTCGACTCTTTTCCATGATTTTTTTTTCCGTTCATCCATTGCGGAAAATTTTTTTACTCATGGCCACAGAAAGTATTGTACACACACACACACACACACACACACACACACACGCACGCACGCACGCACGCACACAGACAGACAGACAGACAGACAGACAGGCAGACATA
>JAXCGZ010006982.1:0-19971 GCA_037179515.1 Halocaridina rubra | reverse complement strand
ATGGCTGGATCACTTCACTTAATTGCAACACTACAACACTTAATCACTTAAACAGTCTTCTATCTTTCTTCCCAACTCTCGTGGGAGAGGGAAGTGAAAACAGAGATTTTTCTCAGGACACAATAATGTGTGTTGAATTAAACAAAAGAACACAAAAGCACAAAACACAACAAAATAAGGCAATCTTTCTGTTTCTCTCTTTGGCTCTCGTGAGAGAGGAAGAAAAGAAAACAGGTATACTTAGGTTATATTTCCTTGTGAAAACTTCCCCCTCAGGTCAGGGATGGAGTAGAGGAGGCGAAGTTCACTTCACTGGTAGGAAGAGGCTTCAACTACCTATCACAAAAGATATAAAAACAATTAGAAGCCTGAACACTTTCTATTTCCCTTTTCTTCCCAACTCTTACAAGAGAGAGAGAAGAGCAGGCAAAATTACTTGGAGTATATCACACACACAGTCATTTGTTTTCACTAAAACACAATAATATGTGTTCAGTTAAACAAAGGAACACAAAAGCACAAAAAAACAACAAAATAAGGCAATCTTTCTGTTTCTCTCTTTGGCTCTCGTGAGAGAGGAAGAAAAGTAAACAGATATACTTAGGTTATATTTCCTTGTAGAAACTTCCACCTGAGACAGGGATGGAGTGGAGGAGGCGAAGTTCACTTCACTGGTAGGAAGAGGCTTCAACTACCTATCACAATAGATATAAAAACAAATTAGAAACCTGAACACTTTCTATTTTCCTTTTCTTCCCGACTCTTATAAAAGAGAGAGAAGAGCAGGCAAAATTACTTGGAGTATATCACACACACAGTCACTTGTTTTCACTAAAACAAAAAACGGGAACACAAAACAAAACAAAAGCAGTCTTTGCTTCTTTTTCTGGCTCTCGTGAGAGAGGAGGAAAAGAGGACAGAGATACTTATGCAGGTCCTATCACTACTGGAGCTGGGACAAGACTGTTGTCGGGAGTTAATCTGCTAGGAGGAGTCGGCTTAAGCTGCTGGGTGGAGTCGGCTTCTGCTATTGGCTGCTGGCAGAGTGAGAGAGGAGAGGTCCAACCGCTACTGGAGCTGGAACTGGACTGTGTGTGTGCACCTATCATAAAAGAGATAAAAACAGAGTAAAACTTGAACACTTTCTATTTCCCTTTCTCATCCCAGCTCTTATAAAAGAGAGAGAAGAGCAGGCAGAAATATTTAGGATTATAGAACACACACAGTCACTTGCTTTAACTAAAACAAAAACGGGAACACAACAGCAAAACAAAAACAATCTTTCTGTATTTTTCTCTGGCTCTCGTGAGAAAGGAAGAAAAGAAAACAGAGATACTTAGGTTGGTTTTTTTCTTTGTAGAAACTTCCACTCCGGATCAGGGAAGTAGTGGAGGAGGAGGAAATCACTTCACTGGTAGGAAGAGGCTTCAACTACCTATTGCAAAAGAGATAAAAACAAAGTAGAAATTTGAACTTTCTATTTCTCTTTCTTTTCCCAACTCTTATAAAAGGGAGAGAAGAGCAGGCAGAAATATTTAGGGTTATAGAACACACACAGTCACTTGTTTTCACTGAAGCAAAAAAGGAAACACAAACGGAAAAAAAAATCTTTCTGTTCTTTCTTTGGCTCTCGTGCAAGAGAAAGAAAGAGAACAGAAATACTTAGGCTCGTTTTTTGTAGAAACTTGGTCGGTTTCAACTGCTGGCAGGGAGGATGAAGGAGGTCCTATCACTACTGGAGCTGGAACCAGACTGTTGTGGAGAGTTAATCTGCTGGGCGGAGTCGGCTTCAACTGCTGGGTGGAGTCGGCTTCAACTGTTGGCTGCTGGCAGAGGAAGAGAGGAGAAGGTCCAATCGCTACTGGAGCTGGAACTGGACTGCTCATGTTCTCGTTGTGCATGCGCCTGGTCATGGTCGAGTCGGACCTGTGCCTGGTCATAGTCTTGTTGTGCCTGTGCCGGTGCCTGGCCATGGTTACGTTGCGCCTGCTGATTCACTCTCTCTAGCTCGGCTCGGCGTGCAACCATCTTTTCTAGGGCCCCCTCAAGGAGCACCTGTCTGGGGGACATTCCGTTTGCTTACCTGCAGCAACCATCTTCTCAAGGAAACTGTCCTCACTGAATGTTTCGATGGTTTCCTGTGACCACCTGGTTTCCATGGCAAGTTCCAGAACATTCAACAATGAAGCGCCAAAGCAATTCAACTGGACAAGGCCAAAAGAAATACAATCCAAACTAAAAAAAAAGCAAAATTCTGCAATAGTAAAACAAAAAATTAAAGAACCACACAACACCAAGGAGAGAAAAAAAAATTCAACATCACTGTTCAAACTTATCCATAACAGTGATCCCAAAACCTCACTATGAAAGTGACTCAAAATACAATCAAGTGCAACAGCAGCAAACTCTTGCAAAACAGTACATGAAACACTGGTAGATGGCCGGCCAGAACTTGAAGAAATCATCTTTGATGGCATGAAATGTTACAAATGGGTAACCACCCTAGAGCAATTCTATATAGATTGATGATTAAGGCCTGGGTGTCTACCCCTGCTGATTGACCCTTTGGGTCAGTTAGAGGTCATTTAGGGTCAATCGCACAAAAATGTAGTTTTTGCGGTATCTTGATTTCCATGCTGATTTTAACCAGAGATTTTCTTTGTTACTTCAGAATCATTTACACTGACTCAAATCTTTAGTTGAAGATTGAAACTGTATAAAAACACAGAAAAATTGTATTTTAAGTCCCTTTTCCATAAATTTCAACATTTCATCATAACCTCAGTTACAGTTCATTGATGTTTTATCTGTATAACGTACCTCATCTAAAACTGCCATAAATGGATTGCATGATATATCTATTTATGTTGTTAACTAGTTATTTTATATTCAAAATACAGAGGGCACTACATTATCTAATTATATACAGAAGTGAAATAACTGTTCGTTACCAAATTATGAGGTACAACTTCAAACCATTTACATGCTGATTTCATTTCTTCATTTCTTACCATTGCTAGATCAACTATTCATTCTGTTTCAGTGATAATATATGATTCATCCCATATTATATAATGTTCCTGTTTGACTAAAGTGGCCAGGAATAGTCAGACAATTTCCAAACGTTTAGGTAATAATTATTATTATTCCTAATCCAGTTGCTGGATATATATAAAAAAGAAGAAAAGAAAAAATGCCTGAATAAAATTTTACATTGTTGTTTTACTCTTAGAAAAACCCACAAAAAGCCAGTGTACATACATTTTTACAGACATAAATATTAACTACAGCATAAGTCATTAACCATGTTGTAACAACCACTTGTTGCAACTTTTAGAATAATACCATGGCATTAATGTTTTATGGTCATATACAGGCATTTTTTCAATGACTATTGCAAATTATATCAAACAACTCACTGAATATCATTATACCCTCACAACCCAGTTGGATTACAGCAGTTTTCTGCATGATATCCACATGCTGGTGTTCATACCTGCTCATAGTTATAACATTTACAAGAAGCCAGTTTACATTTGATTTAGTATCCTCATGCTATCAACTCAATATATGCCATAAGAATAGAAGGGATGTGACTCCACTTGACTTTTGAGTCCATTTTCTGCCTGGGTCCAGCCACCCGTTTCTAAAAGGGAACCTACATCCATGTTTCTGGTTGTGGCTTGTAGCCAGATTTTTGCCTGATAGTTTGCTCTGAAAATATGACACTCCAAAGCATCTTTGTTTGGTGGAAACATTTCCAGAGCCTTTTTACCTTTTTGAAACATGACATGTCTGGCTTTGTTGACACCTTTAAAAGGATGAGGAGAAGTACATACACGGCAGATAAATTCCTCGACCTTTTTTTGATGCTGCAAAGACGATATCTTGAGCAATACTACAAATAACCTTATCAGAATCACTATCTGGATCATCAATGGCTGTTGTTCCTCCAAGCAGAACACTAAGGAATGTATACAGACTAGCTGGAATGATTATATTCACAGATTCCTGACTGATATCATGCCATCCTCCTGAGTACCCTGGGGATTGTTCCAGGTCATTCCTTATCTTTAGAGCAGTATATACAATTTCCTGTTCAATGGTGGTATTCTGTAACATGGATCTGTCAAATTCATCGTAATCATCTTCTTTATCAGCTCGTCTACTAAGAGTCTCTGCTATAGCATAATCCAATTTATCTCTTGTACAAAGAAAGAGAGGAGCCTTCATGTCCAGGGGTCAAACAAAGCTTTCTTTTGGACTTACCATTTCCTAAAAAAGAGTTGTAGAATGTCTTATGCCGAGAGATGTAACTGTCTGGGGGGTCAACAGCAAGTTCCATTCACATGCTTTTGTACTTTAACCAAACAGCTCCCAAGTCATATACATTTCTACGAGAGTCCTTTGACTAGCTTTTGACAAAGTTCATTCATGATGATATCTGTATCTTGTTGGTCAAGTTGTGGTGTAGCCATGCACTGTTTGTGCTTTCTTTCAAAGTTAATCAGATATTTCAGATGGTATTTTTCCTCAGCCGCTATAAGATCTGAAACACCTGCAAGCCTAACATGCATAATTAAGTCATGTTCTGAGTAAGGAATTATTTTTTTCTGAAAGAGCAAATGTTGCAATTTGACGCAAGTTAACAACATTGTCAGATTAGCAAAAAAATACATAGTTTCCATTTTACAGCATAACAGGTACTACGGGATATCCTACTACCAGTAAATTGCTCATTGTCTTTATCAAGTGTAATGTTCAAACGTTTATTTTCACGAGCAACTTTGTAACTTGTTCTCTGCAGTAAATTTACTGTAGCAGATCTTATGCCATTTAACATTTTCAGTATTGTTCCTGTTCTCCTCAGTTATACTCTCTAAACATTCCAGTAAAAATGTGTAAGAGGTATCTTTTAATCTTGCTCTCTCCAAAGCAACATCTTTCACTCGTTTCTTTCCTTCACATGATGCTGACATCAACTGGTCAGTACTTGATTCTTGACAAAATAGGCAATACTTGTAATATGTAGATGTAGTATCTTCTCTTTTCCGTTTTAGGGATCTGACAGAGGTAACACCAGCCATGGTCCATTGTATAATGTACCATCAAGGCATCAACATCTGAAAATATAAAAAGTAGCCAATTAGTTAAGGGTTAAACTCAATGACACACATGTATGCAATGAAATATTTTGTAAGAAGGTAGTTCTAATATTTCACTTTCACTTTCTCAGCTATAATGACAGCACAAGTTGGAATGGTTAAAATAGCAACATTATTAATTCTTTTATATTCATTATGCAGTTTACTGTCACATGGTTTCATGAGCATTTAGGTATCAGCAAAAGGGCATATCTCACCGATGGTCATCCATCATCACTTGAATTCCAAATAATCTTGACCATGTAATTAGCTTCATATTCTTAAAATTAGTTTGACTATAAAATAACTATTAACAACATAAATAGATATATTATGCACTCCATTTATGGCAATTTACTTCTTAGATGAGGTAAGTTATACATATAAAACATCAATGAACTGTAACTGAGGTTATGATGAAAAGTTGAAATTTATGGAAAAGGGACTTGAAATACAATTTTCATGTGTTTTTATACTACAGTTTCAATCTTCAACTAAAGATTTGAATCAGAGTAATTTATTTTGAAATAAAAACAAAGAAAATCTCTGGTTAAAATCATCATGGAAATCAAGATACCACAAAAACTAAAATTTTGTGCAGTTGATCCTAAATGACCTCTAACTGACCCTAAGGGTCAAATCGGCAGGGATGGACATCCAGGCCTGAATCATCTACCTATATAGAGTTTATCTAGAGTGGTTACCCATTTGTAACATTTCATGCCATCAGAACCCCAAACGAGGGTCTTTTTTGAGCTTTGGCCGGCCGCCTATAGTAATATAGGATGGCAGTTGTGCCCGCTTAACAGCAATATGTGGCAGTACCTTCAGTTTTGGTGCAAATTAATGGAATGTGCAACCATGAATTTTACGGACAAGCCCCTGGTACAAGAGAATACAAAGAAGTAAAATATATTGGTTGTGCCTGCGTATGAGCACGTCTCTGGCAGTACCCACAAAGATTAGCTAGCGGCTTACTAGGCAGTCAAATTGCACATTCGTCTCCTAATAATGGGAAAATTTATTTTTGAGTGACAACACAGATACCTGAAGGGCTTAGCCTAGGCTCAACAAACGAAGCCAAAGTTTTCTTCCCAATCTATGAGCAGTCAATGCTTGAATATAAAACTCAATTATAAGCAATAAAGTAAGTAATGAACTTAAATCCCAAAGAAATATAAACAATTCCTAACAAATATCACCCTTTAACAGATATATAGAATAGTAATACTTTAAAACTCAATATTATTATGCAAATAAGTGAAATCTTACATAACACGTCTTCTTGTCATGCAAAATTTCTAATTTCTGTTACCACATAATCTCATGCAGATTTCCTGAAATTTTGTTTACCACATGGTAAACAAAGAAAATATTAGTTACTGTAATTAATTTTGAAAATAAAAGATTTCTGATTTGCTACATCTCTAGTGATGAAATTTTTGTGTGCAGCGTATGATTCGTTCATTTCAATAATCCAAGCCAATGGTAATCGGGTTTCATGTGCAATGTTAAAAAGCAAAAAAATAAATAAATAAATAAATAAATAAATAAATAAAAATAAAAATAAAATCAGTCTGTCTGGGTCCCTGTTTGGGCGCCAATTATGTTGTTGGGGCAAAGGAAGATGTTGGTAAGTTTCTGTTTTACTTAAGGGGACTCAAAGTACTTAACTTGGTTAAGAGCTTACAAACAGACAGGACAGATATTACTTGCACACCCTAATACTAATACTCTGTTAAAGAAAACTCAGAATTCAACTTCCTTTTTATTTTGAAAATGCAATGACACATTAAAAAAAATTATGGAATGCAGCCTTGAATCCTGGAGGTGGTGAGCACAGTTTCAATTTCCGGCACCACAGATGGATGCCAAGACTTTGGCCTCAACTCGAAGATCATTTCTGTCACACAATCAAAGGAGAATAGAGGACACTGCAATTGCAGAGACAGAAACGATACATATTACCGTTAATAATGGGAAAACTGAAGGTATGTGCATACAAATAATGACTTTCCAATATTATTCTACTGGATGAATATATATTGGTTAGTCACAGCTAAGCAGAAATATAACGTTACCATAAGAGCATACAAAATTATTATTTATTTCAGGCATTAGCGTAAAACAATTCTTTCTCAATAAATGAAGAATCAGTGAGACAAATACAGTATATATTCATTAAATAGTACTTACCTAATTGTACTTACCTAATTGTTTTACGGAAAGAGCCCAAAGCTCATATCTTCCCGTCTCCTGATCGGTTCCATTTTATACTTAGTGATACTTATCATACCTGTCCTTAAAACTATGGATTGAGATAGCATTAACTACCTCCTCGCTTAGCGAATTCCAATTATCAACTACTCTTACACTGAAAAAGTATTTCCTTACATCCTGCAAAGAAGTTTTCTTACCAAGCTTCAAACTATGACCTCTAGTTCTAGAGCCAGCCATATCAAAATATCGATCCCTATCCACTCTATCATAACCAATTAAGGAATTTAAAGACTGTCACCATATCCCCCTCAATCTTCTAGCTTCGAGTGATGGTAGGTCTAATTCCCTCAGCCTCTCATCATAACTGAGATTGCGTATTTCTGGCACCAGTTTTGTGGCATGTCATTGAACTTTTTCAAGCTTAGCTATGTGCTTTTTCAAGTGTGGATTCCAAAAGGGGGCTGCATATTCGAGTTTTGGCCTCACATAGGTTACATAAGTATTTCTGAACATTTCCTTGTCCATGTGCCTGAAGGCTACCCTTACATTTGATAAGAATGCATATGCTGCCCTTACTATGCTATTTATATGTATTTCTGGAGACAAATCTGCCAGTATGTTTACTCCTAGATCTCTCTCATTTTCTGTCTCTTGAAGTTGTACTCCAGCCACCGAGTAGTCAAGCTTGGGCCTTATTGCACTTGTACCCATTCTCATTACCTTACATTTTGAAGTACTGAATTTCATTAGCCACTCTTCTGCTCACTCATGCAGACTATTTAGATCCTCCAGAAGTTCTCTACCATTGTTCTCGTTTTTTACTTTCTTCACAATCTTTGCATCATCTGCAAACATATTCATGAATGAATTTACAGACTCTGGTAGGTCATTTACATATACAAGGAACAAAAGTGGCCCTAAAACCGAACCCTGTGGAACTCCACTACTAACTCTTCTCCATTCAGACACTGAGAGTCTTACTCTAACCCTCTGTTCCCTTCCTTCTAAGTAAGTTTTTATCCATTCCGAGACATTTCCACCTATTCTAGCCATTGCTTGCAGCTTCCTAATAAGTCTCCCATGTGGAACAGTGTCAAATGCTTTCTGGAAGTCTAGGAATATGCAATCTGCCCAGCCCTCTCTTTCCTTTAAGATTCGGCTTACCTCATCATAAAATTCTAATAAGTTTGTTACTGTTGATCTACATTCTCTGAAGCCATGTTGCCTCACTGACAAAAAGTTGAAGGATTCTAAGTGAAGAGAGATATGTTTCCTTCGTAGTTTCTCCATAACTTTGCAAACTATGCTGGTCAAAGAAACTGGTCTATAGTTTAGAGCCGTATCCCTCCTTCCCTTTTTGAAGATAGGTATCACATTTGCTTGTTTCCAGCATCTTGGAATCTGCCCTGACTGCAGTGACTTTTTAAATATGATACTTAGTGCCACTGATATTGAGTTTGCGCATTTTTTAAGTACATGAGGGGATATGTCATCAGGACCTGTAGCTTTATGAACATCTAAATCCATCAGCGCTTTGCATACCTCTGTGGCTGTAAGGTTGATGTTCTCTAATACCGGCCCTTGAGCTTCTATCTCTGCAATCTGAGGGTTTGGGGTATTTTCTACTGTAAATACTGACTGAAACTCCTTGTTCAATTCTTTGCAGATCTCTTCATCCGTCTCAGTGATGCTTCCATCCGCTCTCTTTAGCCTTAAAACCTGTTCTTTTACCTTCAGTTTTCCTCTGATAAAGCTGTGGAAAAGCTTGGGATTTGCTTTAGCCTTCCTGGTGATGTCCCTCTCATAGTCTCTCTCTGCCTCTCTCCTTTTACTTAGGTAGTCATTTCTTGCTCCTTTGTAGGTTTGCCAGGCATTTATGCTTATTCTCCTCCTATACCTTTTCCAGCATTTGTCTCTCCACTCCTTAGCTCTTTTACACTCATTATCGAACCATTTCTCTCTGGAATGAATTACACCTACTTTGGTGACAGGTATGCAGCAATCTACTATCTTCCCATATTTCTCACAAAAGATGTCATACATTTCTTGTACAGATTTGTTGTAATATAAGGTTCTCCAATCAATAACTGCAAAAAGCTCATTCACTTTGATGTAATCTCCTTTCGGATAGTTCCTCCTCATGTCCTCAGTGCCTCTACTCTCAGGCAGAATATCTTCAATGATATACTCCATCAACAACACACAGTGGTCACTCTTTCTAATTGGTGGTTCATACTCAATTTTTTCAATATCCAACACATTATCTGTGAATACTAGATTAAGTAGTGATGGCTCATCCCCACCCCTAGCCCTCATTGGTTCCATTACATGTTGGCGTAGGAAATTCCCTTGTATGCAATCTAGGAATCTTGCCCCATATGAGTCCTCACCACTGTGTGGGTCAAGATTTATCCAATCTATCTCTTTATGATTAAATATCGTCCATAATCAAAATCCTACATTTTCTCTCCCGTACCATGTTAACAACTGAGTTTATGTGACTTCAATAGTACCTATATGACTTTCCTCATAAACTTCTAGCCTATTCTGGTTCCTTGGTGGGTTATATACATCAGGTATTATTATGCTCTCTGACCTAGTATTTATGCGAGCAACAAGAAATTCCTTGAACTCACTTTCTATAGCCAAGTTTATTTCTTCAACTTGAATCCTTTCACTTATGAGCAGTGCTATCCCTCCACCAGTTCTCTCAGATCTTTCAATCCTTAATATTCTGAAGCCCTTAGGAAAAACTGTGACACTGTTTATGTCCTCACTCAACTTAGTCTCTGTAATTGCTACTATATCTGCCTTACTGTTGTGAATCCTATCTTTTAATTCTACTGCCTTACCAGCTAATCCATCAGCATTTGTGTATAACAATCTTAATGAGGCCCCATCCCCTGATCTTCTGTCATTATCTTCTTTATCTCCCCTTTGTCTGGAAGAACTCTGAAATGAAAATTTTTCTTCTCTTCTTCATTTCTTTCCTCATTTAACCTTCTTGCCTCTTCCAACAAGTTTTTGATCTTTCCCATCTCTTCCTGTGTTCTGTATCGTCTAATGACTTCTTGGAATTCTTGAAGGTCTTTTAGACTTTTTTTCTCAACAATATTTCCCTACATGTTTCCCCTCTCTCAAAGGTTACTTTTGTTGGTCTCGGCTTTCCTTCCCTCGAATATTTGCCTAGTTGGTGTATGTTTACAATATCCTCAGGACCACAAACTACTCTAAGCTTTCTTATCAGGTCTGCAACCCTAGCTTTTTTTTCTTCAAGTCTCCCCTGCCATGTTAGCTCCTGGGATTCGCTTATGCCTGAAATTACCACTGTCTTCTCTTTATCAAGTGCCTGTTTGATGAGTGGGATTTCCCTTTCCATCACAACGTCTTTAATTTTTTTCGATTACTGTCTCTTTATAGTCAATTGTTTGTATGTTTTCCAGTGCCACCACCTTTAAAGGCTCTTTTACTGCCACATTCCCCTTTAGTGCATCAGGAATGGAAGTTTTCATGGCATCATATTCCATATTCAGCTCCTGGAACTCTTTTTCTAAACTGTTCAATGTTTTCCTTAATCTGGACATTCCAAGCTGCAATCTCGTCTCTCTCAGAAGAGAGCAGTGAACTAACATCTAATTCGTTTAGGTTGTCATTTAGCTGTTTGTTTTTATCTTCTTGTTTAGAAATTCTAGTTTCTAGTTCACTCTATTTCCCTTCCAGCTTGGTTAGCAGGAAATGTTTGTAATACCAACAGGGGAAAAATACTTATTAATTATTTGCAAGTTATATTGTAAAACACTTTATTTAAGATAAAGGAAGAATCTACGAGATAACTATGTATTTATTAGAATTTGGATAACACAAATTGTTTGCAGTGGTAAGAAAGGAAAATCACCTTTTGAATTATTTCCAATTTATAACATGTGAGAGAGTGTTTAGCTCAAAGTCACCAGAGGCTGTAGTAGATGCCCTATTAGTTAATGTAGTAACTATTAACTGTCTTTTTTTTCTTACTAAAATAATTCTCACTCCTTGCCTATTGCAGATTATGATTATTTGCAATTTATATTTCAGCTTATAGCTAATTTTAAATATATCTTATTTAATATTTTTGTACGTGTAGAAATCATGATCGCAATATAAAAATCCCCTCCTATTTCTGTTTTCTGATCTTTCTTTCTCCTCATGAACGAGGCCATAATCCTAGCGAATCTGTTAGATACTCTTTTACAAAATTTTCTTATGATAAAATAGCTGTTGCTGGTAAATTTTTTATATTATTAAAATCGTTCTTGCTGATAATTTTGTTATAAATTTGACCCTGCTAATATGTCATTAGCCTGTCTAGATAAATTTCAGTAGCTTCTTTATTATATGAATAGTTAAAATTCTGTCTCCTGCAAAGCAAAGAACGTTCACCAGTAACCTATTTTGCCCATAATATTTCGTGTTTATTTTTATTTGCTTCCGCTTGTTGCACCTAAACTTCTGTCTCTCCCTTGCATCTCTGCCATAATTGCCAGCCAGGGACCACCACTACAGCATCCCTCGAATATTATATGAACAAGTTATTTCTATGGTTATATATCCTACAGATGACATCACCAGGAGGGACATTGAATCGTCCTCATTTGGCGGCCAGACTTCCCAGAGGCAAGATCTCGCCTCAGCAGTCAAGCTCACTTCAAACCTTATTTATGTGGCGTCTTCACAGGAATTCATCTGGTACAAACAAGGTGGGAAATAGTGTATGGTAAAGATCGTTGGTCAAGCAAATTGGGAATTCTAGAAACTGGTTAAATTCGTTACTGGTCAGATGGTTTACTGGTCAAATCCTAAGAATATTTTCTCAGATTCCATTCCCATACAAAACGAACTTTTGTAGATTACCTAACAGGAATCTCATTTGCCAAACCTAATTCCTTGGCTTGGAAATTACTGCCAATATACATTGATGAGATATTTCTTTCACTAAATGTGCCAAACAAAAATCTCATCCTCAGAAGATTGCTTATTCCATGTAAAAATCTATCCCTTTTCTATAATCATAAATAAAGTGTTTTACGTCAAAAGTCATAAATAAAGTGATTTACTATATAAATTGCAAATAATTAATCATTTAACTAGTGTTTTAT
This sequence comes from Halocaridina rubra, assembly GCA_037179515.1. NCBI lineage: Eukaryota > Metazoa > Arthropoda > Malacostraca > Decapoda > Atyidae > Halocaridina > Halocaridina rubra. Next base: position 7,472 of record JAXCGZ010006982.1, on the reverse strand, counting down.
GCTATAAACATCAAATAATTAAAAAGTAATTTTACCCTGTTGGCGTTGATAATGTTTCTTGTTACCCACAATTTAATGAATACTTACAGTATATGTCTTTTGAATAAATTGTTTTCCTTTAATGCCGGCAAATAATTAATGGTTTCGTATGCTCTCAAGGTAGCGTAAATATTTTTGGTTAGCTGTGACTAACCAATATATTTTCATCCAGTAGAATAATATTGGAAACTCATTATTTGTGTGCTCGTGCTTTCGATTTTCCCATTATTAATGGTGCATCATTTCTGTTTCTGCATTTGCCTGGGTGACAGAGGTGATTGTTGAGTAGAGGCCAAAGTCTTGGCATCCATATGTGGTGCCGGGAATCAAAATCGTGCTCACCACCTCCGGGATTCGAGCAGTATTTCATAAATTTAGAATTTAAATTTGTTCTAGCTCTTCAAAACTTTATTCAGTTTTTTTAATGTGTCATTGCATTTCCAAAATTAAAAGAAAGTTGAATTCTGAGTTGCATTTAACCGAGTAGTGGTTGCACGGGTGATTTGCAAAATTAATAAATGTCCTGTTTGTTTGTGAGCTCTTAAGCGAGTCCTATTATTAAAACATAAACTTAACAACCTCCCCACTCCACAAAATTGGCACCTGAACTGGGACTCAAACAGAGTCTGATTTTGATTTTTTTTCTTCTAATTTTTATTTTTTTGCATTTTAATATTGCACATGAAACCTGATTACCATTGGCTCGGATTACTGAAGTGAATGAGCCTTAGGCTACGCACTAAAATTTTATTGCTAGAGATGTTTTGTGTCAGATTTTTTTTAATTTTCAAACTTAATTACGGTAACTAATATTTTTCTTGCTTACCATGTGGTAAACAAAAGTTCAGGAAATCTGATATTTGCTTCAATTGCCAATGACCTCCCTACGGATGATGTTGCATATGTAAGGACTCAGCTTAAGGATGAGATCAACTTCGAGAAAAGTTTAGCCGCTGTGGATGAGTACCTCCAGCACAACCAGCCTGGAGTATGTGTCTGTGACCTTATGAGGGCAAGAAGAGCCAATCCAAAGGCTCGTCCTCAGAGTGTCATCTCCCCTGCAGTAGGCCATGAATCTCACCAGAAAGGAGATTGCAGGGCTGTGAAGCACATGGGCCCTATTCAGAACTTCAATCGTCCAGCTCATCCTCCTCACACTCCTAAGCCTTGTTACGGCCATGCACCCATACTCAAAAAGGACAACTTGGTAAGACCTAAGCCTCAGCAGTTCAGAGGCAAGGGAAACTACCCTGCTCCACCTTCCCAAGGTTTTTGGCCGAACTCTAAGAGCCACCACACTCCCTCTCACAGCAACGGCCCCACATAACTGTCTGGCCACTCACTCGGCCCATGCCGTAGAAACAAGGCCAGAAAGGGCCTCTGAGGATAAAGTCGAGGAACCACCATACAAACTTGCCAGTGTGGAATTCACCGAAGATGATCCCGAGATGATCCCAAAATGCCTAGGATTGGTGTGGAAGCTGAGATAGCCCTTGACACGGGGGCCTGTGGCATATTTGTTGACGAGAGATTCATCAGGGATGAAGATTTCACCAGCAGTCATTCGTGTGTGGGTTGCTGAAGGAACACTTCAAATACAACGCTGCTGTGTCATTGACCTGGATTGCAAATACTACAAGGGAAAAGCCCAGCTGTGGCATTGATTGAGCTTATATACCCTGTCTTGCTGGGTCCTGTACTGAACCTAGCTCCTATTTTCCAGGCTGACCTCTACCATGAGGACATTTCTCACTGGAACATCCCTCAACAAAGTTACAATGAGCCATTTCAGCAGCAACTGCTAGCTCCAATGGCAGGAATTTGGACGATTCTCCAACTGACTCCACTAGGTCGGCTGCAGTTAGTACACGTAATGTGGAACGTGGAGTGTTTCCCCTTCCTTTACCAGATGATACACCTCTAGAGCCACTGAAGTCCCGTCCAGACTCTGCCAAACTGCAGCAGGACTGCCCCAGCCTCAATCGCTGGATGTAGCAGGCCACCGAGGGAAGAACCTTCACGGTGAGAGGAAGAGGCCAGATCACTTACGCCCTTGAAGATGGCATCCTTCGTAGGCATGTGACTAAAGATGGCCACACTTTTAAACAGTTGGTGGTGCCCGTTTTGTTGTGCCACCAGGCTATGTATGTGGCACACCATTTACCTCTGAATGGACACAGAGGAAACACAAAAATGCGGTACGTCCTTCAGAAGGCTTTTATATGGCCAAACATGTACACCGAGGTAGACAGATACGTGGGCTGCTGCCCTGTCTTTCAATCCACCTCTACGGCACCGGTACTGAAAGTCCTCAAGGGCATAACTAAGCTCTCAACGGAACCATTTTCCAAGGTTGCTATTGACATATTTGATCCTATAAATCCAGCTTCATCCACGGGGAAACAGTAAGTCCTGGTATACGTCAACTTGGCAACACGGTACCCTGATGCAATGCCGCTATCTTCTATTACGACTGAAGCAGTCGCTCAGGCCCTATTTGAAATCTGCTCCAGGGTCGGCTTCCCTGAGCAGGTCACTTCTGACAATGGAAGTCAGTTTACAAGTAGGCACTTTGAGACTTTCTTTAACCTCTTGGAAATGAAGCACATTCGTATGAGTGTCTATAATGCCTAATCAAATGGAGCATGTGAACACTACAACGGGACATTGAAGCAATGTTTGTGCAAGCTAGTGATAGATATACCCAGGCAGTAGGACAAATACGTCCCCGCTGCACTTTTCTCCTTTAGAGACACGCCCCACTACACTACTGGATACTCGCCTTTCAAGCTGATTTATGGTCATAAGGTCAGAGGGCCAGTGGAATTCTTGGCAGAATGTTGGGATGACGATAGGGACGTCCATGAGTATATTTTGAAGTTTTCGTCCCATCCCATAAAGGCCTGGAAATCTGCACAATTAGCCATTTAGGGTCACCAGCAGACTGCCAAGCTCCTATTTGACAAGTATGCCTGGCACCGTGCTCTGACTCCTGGAGATCGAGCTCTGTTACTTCTTCCAACAAATACTTGCAAGCTAATGCTATGCTGGAAAGGACCTTGACTTTTGATGATTGTAAGGCTTCAGCCATTCCCACACACCGAAAGGAAAGTGTGAATAATTGCATTATTATCTACAGACTGCAGCCAAGTTAACGGGAACAGCTGAATAAGCTATTAGAGGAGTACAAGAACGTTTGCAACGACCTCTCAGGCACTACCACTACCCTTGAGCATCATGTCAGATTGACTGACCCAGTCAATTGTCCGAACAGTTGGAGGAAGATCTTGACATTTGAGTCTGCCTCGGAATAGTTGAAAAGAGAATTTCGCCTTGGTATTCACCGTTACTTGCAGTGCGAAGCGAGATGGCAGTCACAGGCTCTACCTTGACTGTTGCAAGCTTAACTCCCATACCATCTTTGATGGAGAGCCCAATGCCGATGCTGAGCATATTTTCTTGTTACTCTCCTGAGCCTGCTACCTGTCCAAATTGGATATGGTCAGTGGATTTTGGCAAGTCCCACTGAGCAAGACTACCAAGCCTCTAACAGCCTTTTCCACAAGATATGGTCTATGCCAGTTCAGGGTCATGCTATTTGGTTTGGTGAATGCCCCTCTTTCATGCTTTATAGACGATATCTTGGTGCATTGTTGGGATTGGTCATTGCACCTCGTGACTTATTGCGGAGTTCTCTCTCATCTGAAACAGAATGGACTTCATTTAAAGCCTTCCAAATACAAGATTGGTTTCACACAATTGCAGTATATTGGCCACTTGGTCAGAGAAGGAGCTATGTCCTTTTACAGGACAAGGTGCAAGCTATTAAGGATATGGAGAAACCTGATATTGTCACTCAACTGAGATCATTCCTGGGTAGTGTCGGCTTCTACCAACGGTTTATTCCAGACTTTACTACTATCGTTGCCCCTTTGCAGCAAATGACCTCCTCAAAGCGAGGTAAAATCTCCCCTGTCCAATAGACAGACGAGGCAGAGAGAGCATTTTTAAAGCCCTGAGAAACATTGGTGGGTGAGCCATTATTACAACTAGTAAACCCCAATTTTCCCTTTATCTTACAGACCGATGCCTCAGATGAAGGCCTGGGCACTGTGCTCTTGCAAGCCCAATTGGACAAATCAGCAGAAGTAGCTCCAGTGTGATATGCAAGCTGCAGGCTTCACCCTGCAGAGCAGAATTACTCCACCCTTGAGAAGGAAGCTCTAGCCACATATTGGGCCATAAAAAATTGGAAGTCCATCTGTATGGCCGACATTTTACACTGAGAACCGATCACCGTCTTCTCCTATATTTGCAAACTGCAGAGAAGCTGAATTCTCATCTGCAAAAGGTGGGCACTTTACCTGAATCTTTTCAAATTCACTGCCCTACATATTGATGGAAAGGACAATGACCTCGCTGATCTACTAAGTCGAGAGTTGTTACCCTCAAATGGGGAAGCTGCTGCTGTTAGCCTCAGTTTGACTAATCTGTAAAGATTACTTCTCTAATGTGTTGTTTATTTCTGTTTATCTTTTATGTCTTTAATACTGTTCTTATTTATTTTAGCTTACAAACGTATTTAAATTTGTATGCGTAAAATGGATTTTACTTAGTTTTCTTTAGTATAATGTGCTTATGCACTCTTGTGAAACTTATCCATGTGTAATAACGTTATTCCTAATGGAAGAAGAAGAAGAAGAAGATGAAGAATATTTCTTTGACTGTAGTTTTATATTTCCCTTTGTGGGACTTTGAAAGCCAGAACATGGCGGAAACTTTTAGTTTAGTGTTGAATAGCTGGAGCTGTTTTAAATCCAGTCACCACCGTTAATGATGACTTGGTTTAAATTTTCCTTTTATGTATATTACATTCTTTTTTGCATATTATTTTATTGCCTTATTGTATGTGAAGAATTCTTAAAGTTAATATTGATATTCTCTGATATTTAACTGTTATTTTAATTTTCTTGAAATTTGAATGTGATCACATTCCATTTATGTTTTGCATGTCATTTAATGTTTTTTTTTTTTTTAATTGTTCACCTTACTGACAGTATGGTACGTTCCAGTGGTGGATCCCATTTTTGTTGTTGTTTATTTTTTTATTTTCCCTTAGAAGGATCTCTCATCCCTCATAATAACACCGAAGTCACCATAACTTCCTCTGTTCTTTTTTCACCTTCTGTTGTAGAATTTTGTTAATTCACTATTCTCTAGATAGGGCCTTTGTGACAGAGTGTTTAGCTTAAAGTCACCAGAGGCTGTAGTGGATGCCATATTAGTTAATGTAGTAACTATTAACTGTCATTTTTTTTCTTATAAAAATAATTCTCACTCCTTGCCTTTTGAAGATTATGATTATTTTCAATGTATATATCAGCTTATAGCTAATTTTAAATATAATTTATTTAATATTCTTGTACGTGTAGAAAGCATGATTCCAATATAAAAATCTGTTTTCTGATCTTTCTCTTTCCTCATGAACGAGACCATAATCCTAGGGAGTCTGTTAGATACGTTTTTTACACAATTTTCTTATGATACATAGCTCTTGATGATAATTTTGTTTATATTATAAAAATCGCTCTTACTGATAGTATTGCTATAAATTTGACCCTGCTAATATGTCATTAGCCTGTCTAGATACATATCAGTAGCTTCTTTATTATTTGAATAGTTAAAAGTCCGTCTCCTGCAATGCAAAAAAAAAAAAAAAAAAAAATTCTACGGATTGTTCGCCAGTAACCTAGTTTGCCCTTAATATTTCAAATTTTTTATATACTTTCGCTTGTTGTACCTAAAATTCTGTGTTTCCCTTGCATCTTTGTTATAATTGCCAGCCAGGGATCACCACTACAGTAGCCCTGGAATATTGTATGAACAAATTACTTTTCTAGAAATATATCCTACAGATGACGTCACCACACTGAATCGTCCTCATATGGCGGCCAAACATCCCAGAGGCAAGATGTCGCCTCAGCAGTCAAGCTTACTTCAAACTTTATTTACGTGGCGTCTTCACAGGAATTCATATAGCACAAACAAGATGGGAGACAGTGTATGGTAAAACTCGTTGGTCAAGCAACTTGGGGATTCGAGAAACTGGTTAAATTTATTACTGGTCATATAGTTTACTGTTCAAATCCTACGAAAATTTTCTCAGATTCCATTCCCATACAAAATGAACTTTTGTAGATTACCTAACTAAAATCTCATTTGCCATACTTAATTCCTTGACCTTGAAATTACCGCCAATATACATTGATAAGAAATTTCTTTCATTGAATGTGCCAAACAAAAATCTCATCCTCAGAAAATTCCTTATTACTACATAAAAATCTATCCCTTTTTCGTCACGAATTCTAATTTAATTTCACCCACTTTCTATCATCGTAAATAAAGTGTTTTATGTCAAAACTCATAATAAAGTGATTTACTATATAAATTGCAAATAATTAATAATTTAACTAAAGTGTTTTATGCTATAAACTGCATATAATTTAAAAGTAATTTTACCTTGTTGGCTTTGCAAATGATTCTTGTTAACCACAATTTAATGAATACATACTGTATTTATCTTGCTGATTCTTCATATATTGGGGGATAAAGTAGTTTGAGTTATATGTTGCAAATACTTCAGAAGGTGGTTTGAGCCGTTTTGCATTGCAAATATTTCTTGATGACCAAAATTGAATGAATACTGTATTTATCTCATAGATTCTCCCGTTATCGTAAATAAAATATTTTACCATATAAATTGCAAATAATTAATAAGCAATTTTGCCCAACTGGCATTGCAACTTTTGTGGTTGCCCACAATTTAAGGAATACATACAGTACTGTATTTGTCTTGCTTATTCTTCATTTATTGTGAATAAATTGTTTTCCTTTAATGCCGTCATATAATTAATGGTTTTGTATGCTCTTACAGTAGCATAAATATTTCTGGTTAGCTGTGACTAACCAATGTATTTTTATTTACTAGAATAATATTGGAAACTCACTATTTGTGTGCTCGTGCTTTCAGGTTTCCCATTATTAACGGTGTGTCATTTCTGTTTCTGCAGTTGCAGTGTCCTCTATTGTACTCTGCCTGTGTGACAGAGGTAATCATCGAATTGAGGCCAATGTTTTGGCTTCCATCTGTGGTGCCTGGAATCGAAATGATGCTCACCACCTATAGGATTCAAGGCAGCATTTCATAAATTTAAATTTAAAATTTTTTCCAGCTCTCCATCAATTTTTTTAATGTGTCATTGCATCTCCAAAATTAAAAGAAAGTCGAATTCTGAGTTTCATTTAACCTAGTATTTGTAGCATGGGTGTGACAGAGTGTTTTGCTCAAAGTCACCAGAGGCTGTTAGATGCCTTATTAATTAATTTAGTAACTTAACTGTTATTTTCTAACTAAAAAAATTAATTCCCACTCT